>BPLR01012448.1:0-33508 GCA_021605095.1 Caerostris extrusa
TCATTTAACATATTGATAAGTGAATAGCCTTGGGCCCTTTTCATCTATATCCTGCCTATAGATCTTGACAATCTTGATCTTGAAAAAGAATGGATTCCCAAAGAAATGCCGCACCATACGCATTCCATCATGAGGTACAGATGGTTTGATACAAAGAGCATTCGCGCGACATACCGCGACGAATCGATTGTCCCGTGACGAATCGATTCCACTTAAAAAGATATCCATCTCTCCTGACTCCATGACTCCTCCCCTTCCCCACTCCTCCATGTGAAATGTATAGAATTGAACAATGAATGAAAGACAGATGAAATGTTGAGAACTCTCTCTCACGCTTTTGGTGGCTTCTGGTGGTAAGCAGAATACCGTGGAATTTTTCAAGAAACAACAGGCAGACAAAATTAAAATGGTATATATATATATATATATATATTTTTACAGTACAATTGGCTAAATAAAAATATGAAAGAATGATAGATGAATCTCGCATATGCGATTCATTAAAAATGAATTATGGGTTCTACTTCATTCCCTTTTTTTCGCAATTTAATTAATATGCATTTTAAATATAATATAGAAATGAATGCAAAAACATTAAACATATTAATTTATATGTTTTGATATATTTTGAAAGAAATTCAGTATAAATTAAAAATTTTATATAAGGTAAAAGTTGGGAATTTTTTTTTTTTTTTTTTTTTTTTTTCAAGAATTTGTTATTAACGCTTTCCTAACAAATTTATGTTTCTCTGAATCGTATAAAATGAAATACAATAGCAAATGCAATAAAATGAAATACAAATACAAAGAAATTACAATAGCCTGAATTAAATGCAGTAATAGGGCGGAATTATAAACTATGAAAGTGAATAAGAAATTTCATAAAATAGGAGATCAATCTCTTTTGTTCATCATTTTAATATTACCCAGATAGGATCCATCGAGATTACTCAGATGTGATTTTAGATTAATAAAATAAGAGTCCATTTTGGTTGATTTTTTGGACCAAAAAGTATGTTAATTATAGTAAAGAAAGTATGTATATGTTTTTTATTTTTTATCTTTCAGTAAAAGTCATTGACATTTAATTATGAACAACTTTCAGTTTAAAATTTTAGAAATCAATTTGATCTTCAAAAGCAATTTTGTAAGAAAATATTTGTAATAAATAATTAACAAAATTCATCATTTCATTTTACACAATGAATATTATTTTAATAGTGAGCTACATCACGTAAGGCTTTATATAAATAATTCTGAATAATAAAGTAAATATTATATTATAATTAACAAAACATGTGGAAATGATTTGAAAACAAAGCATATATTTCCTTTATTAACTTCTAAATAAATGAATTTTTATTATTATTTTTTTTAAATTTATTTTTTTTACTTCTAATTTAAAAAAGCACAATGAAAATTCTATACATTTTTCCGAAATAAATAAAAGGTGATTCAGTTCATGCATTAAAAACCTAAATTGTTTATTACTTTTAGTGGTAAATGAATTCTAAATTCGAGTATTTAATACAAAATGCATTTATTACATTTACTTTTATTAATTATTTTTCTTTATTTAGTTTAACATATATTCACAGCTGTCTCTCTATTTAACGAATTTTGCATTAACATATTCTAAAATGATCTAAAGACCTAACCTCGGAGGCACATTGACCGTCTTGGTAGTTTCTGTAAACTTTTTATACACGCATGTCCATAAATTAAGGATAATTCAGAATCATACAGAAATTGAACTAAAATAAAAATTTCACCTGTGGGAATTATCATACACATCTTGAAGAAGAATATGCAAATTACAGGAAACCACCAGATGGCTTGGATAGTACGTCACAATGACGAGAGTGTAAGGAGGGGTATATAAGGAATGGTGGCAAGAAGTAAAATTGTTCACAAGCGCTTTAAAAGCCTTTCAGTGCAATAACCGCATAGTTATGCACAAAGGAAGCATTTGCATGATTTTTTACGTGGTAGAATTATCGGACGACTGGAATGTGGACCTACCCAGCTAAAGTATCCGAGGAACTTGGAATCGCCCAGAGTGTCCTCTCCAGGCTTTGGCAACGATTCCAAGATGATGGTAATGTGAGTAGATGTTACAGCACTGGTCGCCCCCGAGTTACAACGCCGAATGAGGACCGGTATTTAGTAGTTACTGCCAAAAGAAACAGACGGAGCACAGAATCAGATCTGTCTCGTCAGCTCTCTTCAGCTACCGGTACGACAGTTTCAAGGCCTGTATTGCATCGTCCGGGAGACATACTCCATATTAACCTTCATACTAAACATGTTATACTGTTTTATATACTGCTATATATACTGCCCCTATAACATGGCACATTCATTCCGGGACTAAATGTGCCATGAATGTTTGTAGTGGTTCGGTCTCCACTTTATACCGTAGGTCTCGGTCTGACAGGAGCCTAGAGCGTCACGAAGGTATTGTTATATCGCGGAGGTATTGCTATCTGTAGCTCACCTTCAAGCTACACGGACCACCTGTGTGAGTAACGCCGGGGCAGTGCTTGCATTAGGCATCGAAAACAATTGTCTAAGTGTTTACCAGCTGCATTAGAACGGGGGAAAAGAGAGAGTCGACATTCACTCAGACAGTCGATATGTTCACTCTTCATAGTGAAAAATAAATGGCTTTACTCTCTGTTTAAATCTACATATGCACATCTGTGTGAGAAGTCATCTGTGTCGGTCTCTTTAAAGAATGTCTGCCTTAGAAAGTGCAAAGTTGTACTCAATCTATCATCATGACTAATGACTTTATACAAAAGGTTGACTGTTGTTGCTTAAGGAACAACAGTCAACCTTTTTAACTGGTTTTGTTGGTGTTTTCAAGTATTTTTAAACTGGTGTTGCTCCTTCCCCCCTCCGCTACCTCACCAGGGGGATTCATAGAATTGAACAATGAATGGCAGCCAGATGAAATGTTGAGAACTTTCTCGCGCATCTGGTGGTCTGCAGAATAATCACAAGATTTAATGTGTATGATGGAGTTTTCAAAAAACAACAGGCAGGAAATTTTAAAATAATCTTTTTTCTTTTTTACAGTACGCTGAAATTAAATAACAATATGAAAGAAAGTTACAAAAATTCACATATGCGATTCATTCATAGTAGTTGAGTCTTTAATACTAAAGGGTATTAATATGCTCTATCTAAAGCTCAACATTTAAGAAATTATTCATCCAACTGAATATAGTTATTGGTAATAGTTTTCATGTTTCCTGCAAACAGTTACTGTTAAATATTTGTGATTACTTTACTGATTATCTAGTACTGTTTATACAGTAGGACAGTTTTAATGATCTGGTTCTGACACATGAAAATGTAAGTAAATAAATTGTTTCAGTTTGAAAGAAATTTTGAATTATATACAGGAAATTCAAAAATCAAATTCCAAAATAATAATTTTTGTCCTTAATTAACAAAAAAAAATTTCCAAAAAATTAATAAACATCCCAAAGTTCGTTTGAATTTTTTTTTTAATATTGACAATCATATTATGATTATCAATATTAAAAAAATTCTTACATAATTACGTGTTTTACAATCATTTATCGTTTTATAATTTTGTAGCACAGATTTCAATTACATTTTGCCTCCGTACTTTGCTGTTCCTGCCGTCATACTCATTCATAAATGAAAAATTAGTTTTGGCTATCAAACTGTTAATGCTAATGCCAAAAAAAAAAGAAAGTATCATTTATTTGTATTTTACAAAATTATGTTTAGTCTAAGTTTGCTTACATATCGCCTTTCTTCTGCTTTGTATATATTATCCATAAAACAATATCTCAGCTGAAGCATTAATATTAATTAAAGAAAAGATATTGTAATTTTTTTAGAGATAGACTTCAGCCTTAAAGGAACATATTTTAATTCTTATGTTTCGATTTATGAAGATTCATTAATATGAATTTCACTCTATATTAGAAAACCCCAAACTTCTGCAATTAATTTGGAACCTTTCTATTATCTTTTCATTTTTATTATTTATTTAATATGGTTTATTTTGTTTCTTTAGATAGATATTAAAAAGGATTGAAACCACTCTGTTAGCTCTGCGCCTTCTTATTTATGTACAACAAGAATGCTTTCCAATTTAAAGATTTAATATATCTCCCGGCGTTGTAAGATTACAGTTTTCTGTGTGGTTACATTTAGCGAATTTCGTGGCCCGCTCTGCTACTTAGGAGGTCCAATGACATATTCGTCTACATATCTAAAGACAATAAATCATAATATATTGAAACTTTTTCTAAACAAATAAAATTTTTAAATTGTTGTAATTCTCAAAACACTGTGATTTATTTTTTTATCTTAAATTAATACTTAATTGAATTCTATAACTTCATGATTTGTTAAAATATTTTTTCAATGGGGGCTTAATGCAGCATATTTATAATTTATCGGTTCTGTTTGAGTTTCTCTGTTAAAAGTATACCAAAAAATAATAATATATTAATAATATAAATTTTAAATTTCGATTGAAATTTAATGCTAAAAGTTTCATTTTCTAATTATATTTTATAAAGCAATATGCAAAAGACTAAAAAAAAAAAAAAAAAAAAAAAAATTGAAAGATCTCCAAGAGATTGAAAGATCCTTCCAAATAATTTTTTTTTTTTTTTTTAAACAGCAGATTTTGCTTAGTATGAGTAAAATGGTTAAAATATTATGAATAAATTTTGCTAATTCTTCAGTTAAGATATCTAAAATTTTTCATTACATGAAAAAAAAAAAAAAAAAAAATCACTCAAAAAAATCTAGCAAGGCATTGTTTATCAGTGAGTTAAACAGATTTATTTCAAATCTGAATGTTTATACTTTTTGATTGTTTAAAAAAGTTTCCAAATGCGTATAAATGTGCCGAAAATTGTAGTAATGAAAAATAAGCAATTTACTTATAAAATTAGCCAAACGAGAGAATTGATTAAAATCTAAATGTACTTTCTTTAAATATGTAAAAGAATTGAACAAACCACAGCCAAAAAAGGTTACATTGACAAGATTAGCATTTCTAAACAAAATTAATGATTAAATGACTATATATGTGGTGATTAATTAAGTATACGGCAGCAAAATCCAGATATGATCCCAAATATACTATCCTATAATTCTTATTTGCTGCACATTCCATACTTCCATATACATTACATAACACTACGTCGCAATCTAAAATCCTATATGTTTATAAATATAACCTTCTCGAATTTCAGAAGTTTTTATTTGTTTTATTATATGGGCATCTAGTGTCGTTCTCCATGTGTATAAATATAAGCACCCCTATTTTTTTCTTTGCCCTGTTTGTAATTAATGCTGTATTCACAAAATCAACAGGAATATTTTATAAAATTTATCCATAAAAGCAAAGGAAACTTATTTAATAGATAGCAAAATTTATCAAAGACAGGAAGTAATCTCCATTAAATAACTTTGATGAACACGTGTAAGTACATCGATGCGTATGTCTGGAAAATTATGTTATTTTAAAACACATTATATATAGGCATGGGGCCTGATGGCAGTATGGCTAGCGCTCTGGTGTTCGGTACCACAGGTATCGGGTTCAAATCCCGGCTTTGGCCATGGGTGTTGTAGTGGTTCGAATCCACTTTAAACCGTATGTCCCGGTCCTATTAGGATGGTAGAGCGTTGCGGGGGCATTGCTACTCCGCGTTCGTGACTTACCATCAAGTTACACGCGCCCCTGGATAATGCAAAGTGAGTAACATGCTGCAGCCCTTATGGCGAAGATCACGGTCTATTTGCCAACTGCATTAGAAGAAAAAAAAAAAAAAAAACGCATTATTTATTTTAGCTTTTCCAGTTAAAAGTAATTATTACAGGATACAAGCAGGAGGGTAAACTAAACACATTTTGTCAGATAAGTAAATAAGTACTTGTTAATAATTTTATTACACTAAAATAGGAAAAGAAGGATCCGAGAAAAAAATAACAACTTAACATAATATTTAAATTTATTTCTTAAGATAAAGATAAATTTTATATTATCTTATTTTATTAATTATATTTCTTATTTTATTAATTATATTTCTCATTTTATTAATTATATTTCTTATTTTTTTAGTTATATTTCTTATTTTTTTTATGAATGAACTATTGCAGATACTATACAAGTTTTATGAAAATTGTCACGTCTCATTAATAGCGATTCACCAATAGCTTGATAGCGCCAATTCACGTGAAGTAAACTTTTAGGGTTAGGTCCATAACTGAAAATACAGAATAGTTCCCCATTCTATTTCCTGCATTTCTTCCATGCCTGAATGAACAAAGACTTCACATTGATCAGCTGCCAAATAAATCTTATTCCAACAGAGTTAAAATCAAGTGAATAAATGATACATTTTACAAGCAAAGGAAACATAAATTAACCTATTTTGTAAATTATTTTTTTTTCTAATTTCATCTAACTTCACTTGTGAATGTTGGTGATTTACGATCTTCTATTGACTTTTAAAGTAATGGAGGGCCCCATGTGAAGACACATGTGAACTAAAAGCAATGAGCGTTTTATAACAGCATGCTATAAAATACTACGTTCACGTATAAAAACTACGTTCACATTTCAAAATATGACAATAAAGCCTCCTTTTGCCCATTAATGGGACAGTAGGTTAAAAAGAAATACAATCTTTGCTGGGTTCCAAAAATTTGAAAAAAAAATTTAGGTGTGTCCTTTTTTGAGGGAGAATAAAATTCTGTTCGTAATGTAAAATTTACGTTTTTAATTGAAAACAGGTTTAATAAATGTTATACTTTAATGTATTAAATTATTTGTTTTTTTAAATGCGCGATTAATATATTAAGGATAGAATAAAAAAAATTAATGGAAAGTTGAAAAAAAAAAATAAATAAATTGCAGAATAAGTTGGGTTTTTTTTTTTTCACTTTTTGTGTTGTATGTTATTTATTTATTTTTTATTGATGTCTGTTATGATAAATTTAGCTGCTATTCTATTCTTACTCTAGTAAAATTAGGAAGAAAATAAATAAATGGTACTATTGAATATTTTGTACTTTTATTTATGTACACAAATGTTAAAAAGAAAAAAAAAAAAAAAAAAAAAACGTTGGTTTATATAATTGGAAAATCAGTTATTAAGAAATTAAATGTTATTAATTTCAAAAGGAATCATTTCAGAAAAATACATTGTATACACAGAGATAAAAATCCAGATGTTGTTATATTTTTCTATAACAAAAAAAGAAATACTCTTTGACTTAATAGAAACTGCCCTAGAGGATAAGTATTGACTTTGACCTTGAGTATACCATGACTGCGATTTATCCTTAGAAGACCTCCTTCTGAATACCCCCCCCATACCGATACCATTTACAGAAGGCGGGAACTGATTTAACACTTCGTTATCAACGTTATCGCATATGTCATCGATCTCATGACTCTTTGAAAGATCTACCGATTGTTCTCCTACACTTAAGTTGGCGAAATTCTCCCTCTTGGCGATTTTAACTAACTTATTTATTTATTAGTTCATTAATGTGTTACACACCCATGTCGAACATCACGGATGAAAACTATTTTATGATACTAAAAGGACTATTATTTAATTTAGACAACTTTTTAGAGCTGTGCATTTTTATTTTGGTGTGTGTATGTATACTAGATCGACAGTAATTTATTTTGTCTTAATTAACGAAATTTGGTACTTAATAGTTTCGTCTGCTGATTTTTATAGATGTTGTAGTACTAAGGTAAAGGAAAATTGAAGTCTATTATCCATGCCACATTTTTTATAAAGATTAGTACCAACCACAACATGTTTCATTTAACATATTGATGGAATAGCCTTGGGTCTCTTTTCATCTATATCCTGCCTATAGATCTTGACAATCTTGATCTTGAAAAGAATGGATTCCCAAAGAAATGCCAAACTGTGCGCATTCCATCATGATGACTGATGGTTTGATACAAAACGGTATCTGTTGTTATGACACACCGCGACGAATCGATTGTCCTTTATTCATTTACACGCTTAAAAGATATCCATCTCTCCTGACTCCATGACTCCCCTTCCCCACTCCCCGATGTGAAATGTATAGAATTGAACAATGAATGAAAGACAGATGAAATGTTGAGAACTCTCTCACGCTTTTGGTGGCAAGCAGAATACCGTGGAATTTTTCAAGAAGCAACAGGCAGACAAAATTAAAATGGTATATATATATATATATATATATTTTTACAGTACCTTGGTTAAATAAAAATATGAAAGAATGATAGATGAATTCGCATATGCGATTCATTAAAAATGAATTATGGGTTCTACTTCATTCCCTTTTTTTCGCAATTTAATTAATATGCATTTTAAATATAATATAGAAAATGAATGCAAAACATTAAACATATTAATTTATATGTTTTGATATATTTTGAAAGAAATTCAGTATAAATTAAAAAATTTTATATAAGGTAAAAGTTGTGAATTTTTTTTTTTTTTTTTTTTCAAGAATTTGTTATTAACGCTTTCCTAACAAATTTACGTTTCTCTGAATCGTATAAAATGAAATACAATAGCAAATGCAATAAAAATGAAATACAAATACAAAGAAATTACAATAGCCTGAATTAAATGCAGTAATAGGGCGAATTATAAACTATGAAAGTGAATAAGAAATTTCATAAAATAGGGAGATCAATCTCTTTTGTTCATCATTTTAATATTACCCAGATAGGATCCATCAGATTACTCAGATGTGATTTAGATTAATAAATAAGAGTCCATTTTGGTTGATTTTTTTGGACCAAAAGTATGTTAATTATAGTAAAGAAAGTATGTATATGTTTTTTATTTTTTTTATCTTTCAGTAAAAGTCATTGACATTTAATTATGAAGACCAGTTTAAAAATTTTAGAAATCAATTTGATCTTCCAAGCAATTATGTAAGAAAATATTTGTAATAAATAATTAACAAAATTCATCATTTCATTTACACAATGAATATTATTTACTAGTGAGCTACATCGTAAGGCTTTATATAAATAATTCCTGAATAATAAAGTAAATATTATATTATAACAAACAAAACATGTGGAAATGATTTGGAAAACAAAGCAGATATTTCCTTTTTTAACTTCCTAAATAAATGAATTTTTTATTATTATTATTTTTTAATTTATTTTTTTTTACTTCTAATTTAAAAAAGCACAATGAAAAATTCTATACATTTTCCGAAATAAATAAAAGGTGATTCAGTTCATGCATTAAAAACCTAAATTGTTTACATTACTTTTAGTGGTAAATGAATTCTAAATTCGAGTATTTAATACAAAATGCATTTATTACATTTACTTTTATTAATTATTTTTCTTTATTTAGTTTAACATATATTCACAGCTGTCTCTCTATTTAACGAATTTGCATTAACATATTCTAAAATGATCTAAAGACCTAACCTGGGAAGCACATTGACCGTCTTGGTAGTTTCTGTAAACTTTTATACACGCATGTCCATAAATTAAGGATAATTCAGAATCATACAGAAATTGAACTCTAAAATAAAAATTTCACCTGTAGAATTATCATACACATCTTGAAGAAGAATATGCAAATTACAGGAAACCACCAGATGGCGCGGATAGTACGTCACAATGACGAGAGTGTAAGAGAGGGGTATATAAGGAATGGTGGCAAAGAAGTAAAATTGTTCACAAGCGCTTTAAAGCCTTTCAGTGCAATAACCGCATAGTTATGGCACAAAGGAAGCATTTGCATGATTTTTTACGTGGTAGAATTATCGGACGACTGGAATGTGGACCTACCCAGCTAAAAGTATCCGAGGAACTTGGAATCGCCCAGAGTGTCCTCTCCAGGCTTTGGCAACGATTCCAAGATGATGGTAATGTGAGTAGATGTTACAGCACTGGTCGCCCCCGAGTTACAACGCCGAATGAGGACCGGTATTTAGTAGTTACTGCCAAAAGAAACAGACGGAGCACAGCATCAGATCTGTCTCGTCAGCTCTCTTCAGCTACCGGTACGACAGTTTCAAGGCCTGTATTGCATCGTCCGGGAGACATACTCCATATTAACCTTCATACTAAACATGTTATACTGTTTTATATACTGCTATATATACTGCTCCTATAACATGGCACATTCATTCCGGGACTAAATGTGCCATGAATGTTTGTAGTGGTTCGGTCACCACTTTATACCGTAGGTCTCGGTCTGACAGGAGCCTAGAGCGTCACGAAGGTATTGTTATATCGCGGAGGTATTGCTATCTGTAGCTCACCTTCAAGCTACACGGACCACCTGTGTGAGTAACGCCGGGGCAGTGCTTGCCTTAGGCATCGAAAACAATTGTCTAAGTGTTTACCAGCTGCATTGGAACGGGGGAAAAAAAGAGAGAGTCGACATTCACTCAGACAGTCGATATGTTCACTCTTCATAGTGAAAAATAAATGACTTTTACTCTCTGTTTAAATCTACATATGTACATCTGTGTGAGAAGTCATCTGTGTCGGTCTCTTTAAAGAATGTCTGCCTTAGAAAGTACAAAGTTGCACTCAATCTATCATCATGACTAATGACTTTATACAAAAGGTTGACTGTTGTTGCTTAAGAACAACAGAAACTGGTTTTGTTGGTGTTTTCAAGTATTTTTAAACTGCTCCTTCCCCCTCCGCTACCTCACCAGGGGGGATTCATAGAATTGAACAATGAATGACAGCCAGATGAAATGTTGAGAACTTTCTCGCGCATCTGGTGGTCTGCAGAATAATCACAAGATTTAATGTGTATGATGGAGTTTTCAAAAAACAACAGGCAGGAAAATTTTAAAATAATCTTTTTTTCTTTTTACAGTACGCTGAAATTAAATAACAATATGAAAGAAAGTTACAAAAATTCACATATGCGATTCATTCATAGTAGTTGAGTCTTTAATACTAAAGGGTATTAATATGCTCTATCTAAAGCTCAACATTTAAGAAATTATTCATCCAACTGAATATAGTTATTGGTAATAGTTTTCATGTTTCCTGCAAACAGTTACTGTTAAATATTTGTGATTACTTTACTGATTATCTAGTACTGTTTATACAGTAGGACAGTTTTTAATGATCTGGTTCTGACACATGAAAATGTAAGTAAATAAATTGTTTCAGTTTGAAAGAAATTTTGAATTATATACAGGAAATTAAAAAAAATCAAATCCCAAAATAATAATTTTTGTCCTTAATTAACAAAAAAAAATTTCCAAAAATTAATAAACATCCCAAAGTTCGTTTGAATTTTTTTTTTTTTAATATTGACAATCATATTATGATTATCAATATTAAAAAAAAAAATTCATACATAATTACGTGTTTTACAATCATTTATCGTTTTATAATTTTGTAGCACAGATTTCAATTACATTTTGCCTCCGTACTTTGCTGTTCCTGCCGTCATACTCATTTATAAATGAAAAATTAGTTTTGGCTATCAAACTGTTAATGCTAATGCCAAAAAAAAAGAAAGTATCATTTATTTGTATTTTACAAAATTATGTTTAGTCTAAGTTTGCTTACATATCGCCTTTCTTCTGCTCTTGTACCTATTATCCATAAAAACAATATCTCAGCTGAAGCATTAATATTAATTAAAGAAAAGAGATTGTAATTTTTAGAGATAGATTTCAGCCTTAAAGGAACATATTTTAATTCTTATGTTTCGATTTATGAAGATTCATTAATATGAATTTCACTCTATATTAGAAAACCCCAAACTTCTGCAATTAATTTGGAACCTTTCTATTATCTTTTCATTTTTATTATTTATTTAATATGGTTTATTTTGTTTCTTTAGATAGATATTAAAAAGGATTGAAACCACTCTGTTAGCTCTGCGCCTTCTTATTTATGTACAACAAGAATACTTTCCAATTTAAAGATTTAATACATCTCCCGGCGTTGTAAGATTACATTACTGTGTGGTTACATTTAGCGAATTTCGAGGCCCGCTCAGCTACTTAGGAGGTCCAATGACATATTCGTCTACATATCTAAAGACAATAAATCATAATATATTGAAACTTTTTCTAAACAAATAAAATTTTAAATTGTTGTAATTCTCAAAACACTGTGATTTATTTTTTATCTTAAATTAATACTTAATTGAATTCTATAACTTCATGATTTGTTAAAATATTTTTCAATGGGGCTTAATGCAGCATATTTATAATTTATCGGTTCTGTTTGAGTTTCCTCTGTTAAAAGTATACCAAAATAATAATATATTAATAATATAAATTTTAAATTTCGATTGAAATTTAATGCTAAAAGTTTCATTTTCTAATTATATTTTATAAGCAATATGCAAAAGGCTAAAAAAAAAAAAAAAAAAATTGAAAGATCTCCAAGAGATTGAAAGATCCTTCCAAATAATTTTTTTTTTTTTTTTTTAAACAGCAGATTTTGCTTAGTATGAGTAAAATGGTTAAAATATTATGAATAAATTTTGCTAATTCTTCAGTTAAGATATCTAAAATTTTTCATTACATGAAAAAAAAAAAAAAAAAAATCACTCAAAAAATCTAGCAAGGCATTGTTTATCAGTGAGTTAAACAGATTTATTTCAAATCTGAATGTTTATACTTTTGATTGTTTAAAAAAAGTTTCCAAATGCGTATAAATGTGCCGAAAAATTGTAGTAATGAAAAATAAGCAATTTACTTATAAAATTAGCCAAACGAGAGAATTGATTAAAATCTAAATGTACTTTCTTTAAATATGTAAAAGAATTGAACAAACCACAGCCAAAAGGTTACATTGACAAGATTAGCATTTCTAAACAAAATTAATGATTAAATGACTATATATGTGGTGATTAATTAAGTATACGGCAGCAAAATCCAGATATGATCACAAATATACTATCCTATAATTCTTATTTGCTGCACATTCCATACTTCCATATACATTACATAACACTACGTCGCAATCTAAAATCCTATATGTTTATAAATATAACCTTCTCGAATTTCAGAAGTTTTTATTTGTTTTATTATATGGGCATCTAGTGTCGTTCTCCATGTGTATAAATATAAGCACCCCTATTTTTTTCTTTGCCCTGTTTGTAATTAATGCTGTATTCACAAAATCAACAGGAATATTTTATAAAATTTATCCATAAAAGCAAAGGAAACTTATTTAATAGATAGCAAAATTTATCAAAGACAGGAAGTAATCTCCATTAAATAACTTTGATGAACACGTGTAAGTACATCGATGCGTATGTCTGGAAAATTATGTTATTTTAAAACACATTATATATAGGCATGGGGCCTGATGGCAGTATGGCTAGCGCTCTGGTGTTCGGTACCACAGGTATCGGGCTCAAATCACGGCTTTGGCCATGGGTGTTGTAGTGGTTCGAATTCACCTTAAACCGTATGTCCCGGTCCTATTAGGATGGTAGAGCGTTGCGGGGGCATTGCTACCCTCCGCGTTCGTGGCTAACCATCAAGTTACACGCGCCCCTGGATAATGCAAAGTGAGTAACATGCTGCAGCCCTTATGGCGAAGATCACGGTCTATTTGCCAACTGCATTAGAAGAAAAAAAAAAAAACGCATTATTTATTTTAGCTTTTCCAGTTAAAAGTAATTATTACAGGATACAAGCAGGAGGGTAAACTAAACACATTTTGTCAGATAAGTAAATAAGTACTTGTTAATAATTTTATTACACTAAAATAGGAAAAAGAAGGATCCGAAAAAAATAACAACTTAACATAATATTTAAATTTATTTCTTAAGTTAAGATAAATTTTATATTATCTTATTTTATTAATTATATTTCTTATTTTATTAATTATATTTCTTATTTTATTAATTATATTTCTCATTTTATTAATTATATTTCTTATTTTTTTAGTTATATTTCTTATTTTTTATGAATGAACTATGACAGATACTATACAAGTTTTATGAAAATTGTCACGTCTCATTAATAGCGATTAACCAATAGCTTGATAGCGCCAATTCACGTGAAGTAAACTTTTAGGGTTAGGTCCATAACTAAAAATACAGAATAGTTCCCCATTCTATTTCCTGCATTTCTTCCATGCCTGAATGAACAAAGACTTCACATTGATCAGCTGCCAAATAAATCTTATTCCAACAGAGTTAAAATCAAGTGAATAAATGATACATTTTACAAGCAAAGGAAACATAAATTAACCTATTTTGTAATTATTTTTTTTTTTTTTTTTCTAATTTCATCTAACTTCACTTGTGAATGTTGGTGATTTACGATCTTCTATTGACTTTTAAAGTAATGGAGGGCCCCATGTGAAGACACATGTGAACTAAAAGCAATGAGCGTTTTATAACAGCATGCTATAAAATACTACGTTCACGTATAAAAACTACGTTCACATTTCAAAATATGACAATAAAGCCTCCTTTTGCCCATTAATGGGACAGTAGGTTAAAAAGAAATACAATCTTTGCTGGGTTCCAAAAATTTGAAAAAAAATTTAGGTGTGTCCTTTTTTGAGGGAGAATAAAATTCTGTTCGTAATGTAAAATTTACGTTTTTAATTGAAAACAGGTTTAATAAATGTTATACTTTAATTTATTAAATTATTTGTTTTTTAAATGCGCGATTAATATATTAAGGATAGAATAAAAAAATTAATGGAAAGTTGAAAAAAAAAAAAAAAAAATAAATTGCAGAATAAGTTGTTTTTTTTTCACTTTTTGTGTTGTATGTTATTTATTTATTTTTTATTGATGTCTGTTATGATAAATTTAGCTGCTATTCTATTCTTACTCTAGTAAAATTAGGAAGAAAATAAATAAATGGTACTATAAAATATTTTGTACTTTTATTTATGTACACAAATGTTAAAAAAAAAAAAAAAAAAAAAAAAAAAAACAAAACTTTGGTTTATATAATTGGAAATCAGTTATTAAGAAATTAAATGTTATTAATTTCAAAAGGAATCATTTCAGAAAAATACATTGTATACACAGAGATAAAAAATCCAGATGTTGTTATATTTTTCTATAACAAAAAGAAATACTCTTTGACTTAATAGAAACTGCCCTAGAGGATAAGTATTGACTTTGACCTTGAGTATACCATGACTGCGATTTATCCTTAGAAGACCTCCTTCTGAATACCCCCCCCCCATACCGATACCATTTACAGAAGGCGGGAACTGATTTAACACTTCGTTATCAACGTTATCGCATATGTCATCGATCTCATGACTCTTTGAAAGATCTACCGATTGTTCTCCTACACTTAAGTTGGCGAAATTCTCCCTCTTGGCGATTTTAACTAACTTATTTATTTATTAGTTCATTAATGTGTTACACACCCATGTCGAACATCACGGATGAAAACTATTTTATGATACTAAAAGGACTATTATTTAATTTAGACAACTTTTTAGAGCTGTGCATTTTTATTTTGGTGTGTGTATGTATACTAGATCGACAGTAATTTATTTTGTCTTAATTAACGAAATTTGGTACTTAATAGTTTCGTCTGCTGATTTTTATAGATGTAGTACTAAGGTAAAGGAAAATTGAAGTCTATTAACCAGTTGAGTTGCGAAAGAAGGCATATTAGAGTTCGACCGAAAAGGATCACTATATATAAGATCATAAAGCATTTGCAGATCTCTCCCATAAACGAGGAAGGCCGATGTTTCCTTTATTGAAAAGTGCATTTCTAAAGAACATTAAAGCGAATGGAACGTGTTGACAACTATTCTTCTTGTTTTTCAGATGGCTTAGGGTATCAATTAAAGTCTTGTTTACACGGTCCGCAAGACCATTTCCTTCAGGGTTATAAGACAACACTTTTGTTTGGACGTATCCAATTTTTCGTGTACTTCATTCCTTGAAGCAGAAAGAAAATTAGAAACTCGACCACAGTAAAGAATCTGCATTAATCCGTGACGTGAAATGAAATCAATAAAAACGCGTGCTACTGAAGAACTTTTGAATATTTTCAACTCAATGTTCCTTTTATTTCTATAGCATAGAAGCAGATCGTTTTTTTTATTATTTACAAAATTCTGGAGATCGTCTAGAAAGATCCATTTATTTCTTAGCTTTTCTTTAATTTGCCGGTAATAGTCACCCCGATTTTGCAGTGTAATAATATCATTGGCCGGAATAGAATTAATTTGGAAAGTGAAAAAGTTGGAAATTTAAGCATTTGCCTCATGATATATATTCTCATTCTGATTGTTATTGGAGTACTTAGCTCTATAAGGATCATCAGTCATTAAATTTAAACGATCTGGTTTATGAACGACTGTGTATGAAAATTGTTGAAATGTAAGTAACCATCTGGCAATACGCAATGATAGGTCTTTAATTTCATTAACTTAGAAAGATATTGTTGATCTCAATAAACGATGAAGTGCTCCTAATTTAACCTCGATGATAGGCATTGAATACGCAGAGAAGTCGGGTTTCTAACACTGTATGTCAGCATGGGTTTTTCTGGAACTTAGGAACTGGGAATACTCCCCCCCCTCCTTCCCGAGATCATTTTTTTTTATTATTTGCCTTTCAAACGTCCTTTGATTGGCATCTACTATTATACTGATCCGCTGTGATAAAGCTTACTTTTTGTGATTCAAAGGCTATATGGCCTAGACGTCCACAATTGAAATATGTGAGGAACTTTCTGTCTGTACGTTGCGAAAAGGTGTGGTTTCTATAGTTATGGTTGGGCATGTCTTTTTATGTATTGATTTCGTCTATTCTGCTGTTAAGGCATTCGAGCTGTCTTAGTACCAAATCTAACGTTTTAGTAAAACGTTATTTAACACTTTCCACTGCATTCGAATCTGTCTGAGCAAAAACATTGATATTTGTAGAGACATTTGCGAATGACTTTTCAACTCGTAATGCATAGTCAACTAGAAAAGTAGAAAGGTTTGAGATTAAAACTTGAGCATTTAAGATTGCTTTAAGACCACAAATGAACCCTTGAAAAGAGTTTTTTTTTTTTTTTTTAAACCACTCGAAATATTTTCTTTTTCTGAGTCGGATTCAGGGCATTTTTGACTAAATCGTTGGACCCTTATCGAAAAAGACCTTGACTCTCAAATTCAGATTCTACAGCAGAAGAAAATTTGGCAAACTCTGTTGCAAAGGGCGGAATTTTTCTGAAATACGACGTTATAGAATCCTTTATTTTTCGAGGGTCATCTCTTTAATATTTTGTATAAAAGCCTCATGAATTTTTCTGACATTTTCCTCTAATTTTAATTTTGCGATAGTTAATATTTGAAGAGGATACCCATTCAGTTGTCCAATCTGAGATAGTGTAGATAAAAAAATCAGGTACATTTTTTTCAGATAACTGTGGGAAAAAAAAAAAAAAAAAAAAAAAAGAACCAAAGAGAAGTATTTTGGAGCAAATTCGCTGCTGGATCTGAATTCTGTGCTGCTTGTGCCGACAACATGTTCAACTTTCCAAACGATAAAAGTATATCTATCTATCTATCTATCTATCTATCTATCTATATATATATATATTTATAATTTATAATTATAAACAAGTAAAGCCACCTCTTCAAAGAAGCATCAATCAACATTAAAAAAATACCACAAATAGAAAGAGACTCAGACCATTATTAAATCACCGTTTGTCCAGAAGGTCTATATAAACACTAGAACTTTTCTATATATGCACTAAAACGTACAAAAATAATATATATATATAATATTTCACTTTTATCACGTGTTTTTAATAATCAATAAAAAACAAAAATAGGAATCAATAAGAAAAGTTTAAAAATGAATTTATAAAGTAAATATTTATAAGAAATGTATATATATATGGGAAAATTCCTACAAATACAATAAATTTACTCCACGAGCATGCATCCCTCTCCAATATAAGCCAAGAAATGATTGAAGTTACGTCACGGCACCAATTTTTAATTATGTTGATAAAAATTTAATATTCAATCTGCTATAAAAACAACTCGAAGAAACGATTTCTTAAAACACTAATTAAATACCAAAAAATACGCAAGAATTCTTTCAATAATATGCCCCAAAATCCGCAATACAAACACAAATTACAATACATACAATTTAAATAATTAATCATAATAAATAATTACAAATCATAATCTTCCAATTACAGTTAGAATTTATCACTTGAACCATCGTTCAAATAAAGCTTCCACAATCCAGAATTATATTGAAATTTTTTTTTAAATATTTAAAAAATAAATAACATTTAAAAACAAGTTTTAATTTTAAATTTAAGTTTTAAACGTTTTTGGCACATCTTATTCATTGAGTGTTTTTACAACATATCTCAATTTTTTTTTTTTTTTTTTTAAATTACGCTACACACATAATATATTGATAGGCACACGTCAATACTTTTAGCATTTATGAGTGAAAGCCACTAATTTTTTTGGTTCTTTTTTACAGAGTTTTAACGTGTTTAAAAGCTTAATGCAATGAGATTTCTCATATTTACATTTCAAAAATACACAATATTTTATTTTACACACACACAAAACCTACATCTTAATTAAAACGTTGACTTATTGATTTCTTTTAATTTTGCAATTCTATAAAAACTTTTATAAAATGGTAACACAAAACGTGCAAGCATTTTCATTCCCTATAAAATGAATTGACGAAAAAAGCACTTATTTGCTGAAAAATTTTTATTTATTCACCTGAATTCTATAAGAATATACTATATAAGAATTCTATCTATAAGAATTTTGTAAAGGTTAAGTAATGATTATTTAATTTTTGTTCTGAATTAAAATAATTTTCTTCCAAATATATATCAATAAATTTTCTTCAAATAATGCTCATTTGACAGATTGTTAACCAAAGGGTTACTTTTCGTATTAAATCTTATTTTTTTAGAAAAATATATGTTAATGGCAGAGTTCTTTTATCTTTTCTATTTGTGTGTCTACTTTCTTTTATTTTATATATATATATATATATATATATTATAATAGGTCAGTTAATTTGTTGATTTAAATTAGATTTTTTTCGAGTACTTATTCATTACATTTAACAGTAATACTGCCATTTTAAATAAACAAGTTTTTTTTTCATTTATTATTAAAAACACTTTTTTTTACCTAAAAACTGAAATGTTAAAAAATAAAAATCAATTTAAATCAACAAATATATCAAAATATTTTTAAAAAAAGTAATTATTACACTCAGTGTACAGTTTTATAAACAAATATTATATCTCCCAATTCTGAAAAATATGATTTATGAGATTTAAAAATATATATTAAAAAAAAACCCAATAGTTTATGAAAAAAATTTAAATTTATATTAATAATTTCCTTTATTCCACGCACAAAAACATTCCGATACCTTAGAAATAAGAATTCCCACGCCAAAATTTCTAAGAAAAGTCAATTGTCGGTTCAAAGAAGAAAGTGAAAAGGTCAGTCGTTTTTAAATATGAGAAAAATTACAGCAATTTAATGAAATAAAATAATATAAAAAATTATAGTAATATTTAAAACAATAAACAAGAATGAAAAGAAGAATTAATAAGCAAATTCACTTTCAGTTTTTTTTATGAATTACAATTTTATCAAACAGAATAAAATTACTCAATTTAAATCAAACGTTTCATCAAAAAATAATAATAAATTACTCACTTTTACAGAAGTAAATGCACTGTAAACCAAACACTGCGAGCAGTAAAAGAGAATGTGTCTGTTCACGTAGAATGCTATGATATTGAATTTTACTATCAAAACGTGCCTGACGTAGTAATAAAATAGAGAGTCTTTGTTCACGTAGAACTCTCTACTGTGGGCAAAGTATACAGGGATATAAGGGGTCAAACTAGTAGGGTTGCATTAAAAGTCTGTTTGGCGGACAGCCAATCCCTGCCATATGTGGCTGTTTTCTATTTAGCATAAACGAATTCTACTTCAGAAAAAAAGAGCTTATCAGTTTTAGTAAGTCTTAGTTTCAGAGTCAACCCTAGCAGTTGGTATTGAGCTGGTACTAGGAATTTATTCTTGTTAATTTCGTGACTTTTTACTCACATGCTGTTTCAGTCAAAAAAATCTTTGACTAATGAAAGCCAATCTTGAATTTGGTAAAGAATCACATTTTCTAAAGAGTATTTGCACCGATTTCTTTAGTAATGTAAGCATTCTTAAATATTTTTCATTATGTTTGAAAAATACTAATTATTCACATTCTTGTAAGAACTTAATACTTACCGAGTGATAATTGTATCAGCATTAAATACTTCTCTTTTCGCGACATTATAGATAGATTGATATTAAATAATATGTATATATTTTAATATATCTGATTTGAAGTAATTGTTTTTTCAAAAGTATCACAAATTATTATCTTGAACACTGAATGTTTTAACATACGCTTTCATATTATTTCTTCAAAAACTTTACAATTGTTCGTACTGAATTATGATAATTGATTGGGGATTGTAAATTAGCTAACTTTTAGTCGAAGTTTGTGCAAGGCTCAAACTGCTTGATATTTATTAATGCTAAGTGTAAAAACCAGAATTTTATTAGAAAAGAAATGCATTTTTGAGTAATATTAGAGTTTTTCTTTGGAAAAATTACATGTATATTAATTCGGATTTTCTAAAATTAACAATATTTCTAAACAAACATTTAAAAATTAATTTTTTTTATTGTTCCAAAAAACTTTTGACAGATTTGTAAAATTCTCATTGTTTTCTCATATTTAAATACATGCATTTATGTGTATTCCGACACAGCATAAAAAACCATAACATTTAGGTTCCTAATTTTGTTTCCACTGAATTCACTATTCTTTTATCTTTGTCATATGGTGTAGTCGAAACCGTCTAAACAATTGTCACTATTCTTTTTTAGCTGTACGAAAATTTTACTTTGTGTCTGATGCCCTCTGATGGCGTGATTGTTTCATCTATTGTTTATCATTTGTCTTTAGAATATTTCTTGGTATTAAAATTGGAACGTTTGAAATTAATGTGGATGTGGGCTTTAGAATATATATTTTTTTTTTATTCCAAATGCTGTGTTACAGACATATATATTTTTATTTCTGAATTCTTTTTATTGATGAATAGTTATACAGAATCAGTTTTCTTTTATAATTTTTAGAAGACAATTTTTCCCCTAATAAAATTTACCAAAACTAAAAATATTTTATTTCATGTAGTCAGAAAAGTCTAAAAGATTTTTAATGTATATTTTTAGATGAACGAAAACCATTTTGTGCCTGCTACGAAAATTCTGACGAATTTGTGACGATTAATTCTATTTTGATCTGCTCCTATTTTATGTATCATATCTGCTGTTATTTTTAAGTTTAAAATACTAGCAATAAAGAGAAATATCTTCGTTAGGATAATATGTAAGTATGCCAAATAATTTGTCCATTTAGTGTATAACAAGTATTAACAAGGGTAACAAAGGGGTTTTGTAACAAGGGGGGTAGGAGTGACTTATGAACGTTGTCCTTTTTTTTCTCTCTCACTATTTGCACTATTCTATGGCGTTATAGGCAAAGATTAAAAACAATGTAATTCTTAATAATGTATACGTAAATGAAGCATTAATTGCTGTGATTCTATCATTTTGATTATGCATAATTTTAATTAAATAAGAAAAAGTGTAAATTTTAGTGTCTGATTCAATTTGATTGCTCACCTAAATCATTTACTCATTTCTCATGAATTTTAATTTGGTTCAGGGAAAATTTTTGAAAACAGTTGTGATATATGCAGATTTCCTGTTCTTAAATTAATTTGATCCTTAATAATATTTAGGAGTAATCAGTTGGGAAAAAATATTTTTATATAATAAGTATTTTTGTATTCAATTTAATTGTACTTGATAACAATATAAAAAACTAGCTAGAGACCAGAAATTCAGTTTTTTAACTAATTTATTATTCATTTTTTACAAAACGCTTAAAAATTAGCAATGAATGAATTAATAGTTTATACCAAATATGTCTTAAAATTGAATTGTGTGGCTTTATATGTTCATATATTAATTTTAAAGAAGAAAAGCAGGCAGTATTTATATTCACCATTTAATCCTATTTGATATCGAGGGAAAAAATAGGGCAAAAATTCGGTTTATAAACTAATTCATTAAAAAAATTTTTAAAAAATTAAACCAGTGTAATTCAGCAAAACTGCCGCTATTTTCGCACAGACAAAAATTGTTTCATACTTCAAATGACAAGGACGTTCTATATTTATATTCAACAGTTTATATTAATCTCTCATAGTAAATAATTTTTTAAAATAGATAATTAATTTTTGTGAATCTATTATATGTTTAACTAAAATGCAATCAAATTCCAAGAGTTTTTTTTTTTTTTTTTTTTTTTTTTAAGACTGCTAAGAGAAATAATTCTATTAGTTGACTTTATACGTATCTCGAGTGTGATGTCTGAATTTTTGTTATAGATAGATATGTGTGTAAGACATTATTCATATATGTAGGTTTGCCGTTTGTGAAAGAGACGCATCCCAGCCGAAACCCCAATTTCTGTAATGTTACACCGGTTTTAACTGATGCATTCCAGCCGAACCTACAGTTTTGTTAGACTTCTCCTCCAGTCTAAACAAAACTTGAACTTTGAAGTGGATGTCTAGGGGTTTGATAGACACAATAAAAGTCCTGCGTTTCTTTAAAGACAGCCATTTTATTGGTTCTATAATTTACAATGATATTTACATTAACAATTAATTAAAGGGACAGCACCGTCCATTCTCTCGCTGCTTCACGCAGCCTCCCATCCGTTCCTCTTCCAGCTAGCGTCTCTCTCTTCTTTTTAGGTTGAGGGTTCAGATCAGAACTCTTTTTCCTTTTCTATTCCCCCTTTTATTGCTACGTTGTGCTTTAAATTCATTATAACTTTCCGACTAGTAATTAAGTTAGGTTTTTATTTTTCGTTCGCTTTTTACCCCTTTTTTTTTTTGTTAGGAAAATAAAAGAATAGATATAAAAATTATAAAAATAAAAATAAAAATTATAAAAATGATAAAATCAAACAAAAAGTATAAAATGAAAACCAAATAAAAAATATAAAATGAAAATCAAATAAATAATCACATGTTCTGTGATGGGCCTTTTTTGGGGGACTTTGTTTACATTTTTACCTTTCAGATGCTCCCTATTGGCTCCACGTTTCAGCATAATTCTCCAATCAGTGATCAGTAAGCAACGGGTTGGGGGGTTGTTTACGTTTTGCAATAGTCTATGGCATCGACAACTGGTCCCTAATTGTACCAAATTTAAAAACTTATCTATTAAATTCTTTTATTTTTATCTTACTTTTTTAAATAGTATTTTTTCTTTTTTTTTTTTTTTGAGTACCATACAATAATTTTAGAAACTTTAATCTTTAATTTTTACTAACAATAATTAAGCAGCCTTTTATAATTCAAAGCATATTTATTAATTAAGATGAGGAGGTTTAGGGGGTATTTCCCCCTGTTGGTACTCCGTAATCGGTACGCCAGTTGCCAGTCTCTCTTCTTTCATCTACGGGGATCTTGCCCCTTTCGTGGGGTCAGAGTTCAAAGTTCAATTCACCCCCACGTTGTAAACCGCTCTGTCAAAGACAAGCAAGTGTCGCTATCTGGTGATCACGACACCAACAAATCCCACATATATATATATATGTATGTATGATAATGTCCATAATGTATATGTATAATGTCCTTATTTACGCATTTTTTGTTGTAAAGGTCAGAATGATAAAATTGTGAATAAAATGTTTTCTATAAATATGATTGCCGCAAATTTAATACAAGATTAAAATGATTGATTTCAGTGGAACTGCATAATAATCTGAATATTGCACAGTTTCAAAATTCTAGCCATGAAAAATCCAAAATTCTAGCCATTAATATTTATTATGCTAATGACTGAAACAAGGCAAAATTGCATCATATCTGTTATTATCAATTATTTTCTTTCATGAGATATGCCAGTGAGAGACACTTTCCTTTACAAGTATTCCAGGAAAGAAAAAGAACCTTTTGTGTTTATTTTCAACGATATAATGAGTTAATATTGGAAAAGTCGGAAATACTAGATGTGATCTAGTATTATCGACAACAATAATCATCATTTTTTTATTATTGTTGTCGGAAATACTAGATCACATCTTTTGTTTGATCTTTAATGTTTTAATGTTAATGCAAGTACAACCAATTTTGTGTTAAAGCAAACATCGGCGCATCCTTGATTTAAAGAAAAAATGATTAATCTTTTTTTATTTAAAACATTAAATATGCATATTATACATTAATTGTTTTTTTTTTAATGAATATTTTACTAGCCGAAATTCCACGTCCACTCATTGATAAAGCCAGCTAGATCCTATCAAATATGAATAAAAAAAAGGGTATCTTTAAATACAGAAGATAAACTAAATCGTCATATTCTCAATTCAGTTGCATTTAATTTAGTGAACAATTTATTTTAGTTAATTAGTACTTGTGAATTAACTGCATTTGCTACTGTGTTCAAAAAGTAAGATCAATTTTCAATTTAAAATTCCCGGGGAATTATGGAATTTCATTTTTTTTTTTTAGGTTGCTGGCACTGTCCTTGACATCTGTGTAAAATTTGACGTCAAAATATTCATTAGCCTTTGAGTTACGCTTGGCTTTGTGAGACGCTAAAACTGATTCCGGCGATTTTTGAAATATCTGAATTAATTGAGCAAAGAACTTGCATTAAATTTTGTTTGCAGAAACGTATAGAATGTTGCAGAAGACATTCGGTGTACATTCCTATATCGGAAGGAAATGTTTACATGTGGTATAAACAGTTCAAAGAAGGCAGAGAACGTGTTGAAGACGAAGAGTCCTCTGGTCGACCATCAACCTCAACCGACGAAGCTCACGTCCAAAAATTAAAGATTTGGTGCTTAGTGCTTACACAGGATTCGGGTTCGCGTCCCGGCGGTACCATGGATGTTCGTAGTGGTTCGGAATCCCTTTTAAACTGTAGGTTCTGATCTGATAAGACTGTAGAGCGTTGGGCGTGGGGCTGACAAACCTACCCAGTAAAAAGAAAAAAACATCTCCTGTCTCGAAATCTGCCAGTAGGCAGAAGATCTTGGCCCACCATGGGGCTGTTGTGCCGATGATGATGATGTTCCTTTAGATTTAATGGTCTAATGGTCACTTTTCTCGTTTATGGTAATTATCAGTAAATGTCTCACGATCTTATATTTCATGATCAGGTTCGTACGTAATCTAATACGCAATTCAGCTGTTTAATAGACTTCAATTATCTTTTGCCTTAGTAAATCAGATCTAGTAAAATCAGCTGACGAAGCTGGTAAACGCCAAATTTCGTCAATTAAGACAAAATAAATTACAGTTGATCTAGCATACTTACACACCCCAAAAATAAGAATACACACCTCTAAGAAGTTGGCTAAATTAAATAATGGTCCTTTTAGTATCACAAAATAGTTTTCATCCGTGATGTTGGACGGGTTGTTGTGCAGCACATTAATGAACCAATAAATAAACAAACAATTAATCTAAACAAGTTAGTTAAAATCGCCAAGAGGCAGAATTTCGCCAATGTAAGTGAAGGAGAACAATCGGTAGATCTTTCAAATGTCATGTCATTTGAGATAGATGACACTCGCGATAACACTGATAACGAAGTGCTAAATCAGTTCCCGCCTTTTGTAAACCGTATTGGTAGAGGGGGTATCAGAGGGTGGTCTTGTAAAGAAAAAGCCGCAGTCACTCAATTCACCCCCCAAGCCCTGAATTCACCCTGTGAATAACCTCCCAAGTTTCCTTCCCGCACAAGTAGCCTTATCTCATAGACATAATTTGAGACCGCGGAATATAATGGGTTTTGTGAAATATATTTCTTTTCACGAAGATATGATTTCATGTGCAATATGAGTGCCTTTTTCTTTTCTACAACTTGGTGTTATTGTACTGATTCGACATTTTTAACTTTTTTTTTTTTTTTTATCCCGGTCTACCATCAATAGAAAGGGTACTTTTCGAAACACCCCAAATAATACAGAATTGGCGATAGCTAAATAGGAGATGGTCGAGGAATATTTGTCTTTGGATTTCGCTGAAGTCTAATAGTTAGAAATGTTTGTTTTTATATAATTATTTCGTACTTGGGAATAGGGAGGCTTATTCCTTTTATATATGTGATTTCAGAGTATTGATGGGTGAGGCTTCTTTTTGATTTCGTAGCGAAAATCTCCATATGACTATGCAATAATTTGTCAGTGTGGCTTTTTCTGTTTGTTTGTAAGGTTGTTAGATTATTTTTTATTGGACATGTACCATAAATATATACTTAAGAAAATTCAATATGTTTATATTTATGATTGCCTCCTGGGAAATTTAATAATAATAAAAAAGATTTTTTAAGGAGATTAAAAAAGATTTTTTTTTTTTTTTTTAATCCCTGGCGGTTAGATATTTCTCATGGCGACATTTATGTTCATATGCATTTTTTGTTTCTATATTTAGATAACTGATTAATGCTTTTTTAGAACTCACTTGCAATAACATAACACTATTAGTACGACGTATTTATCTATTTTAAAATGTAAATTATTAATAAATATATATTATTTAAAAGAAAGTGAACAAATTTATCCTACATTTTTTTCAACTTTTCATACATCTTTTCTTTTTACTTTTAAGGTATCAACTTACCATCCAAACAACCTATAATTTAATAAATTAAATTATAACGTTTATTAAATCTGTTTTCAATTAAAAAATCTAATTTTTTTACATTAAGAACAGAATTTTTTCCCCTCAAAAATAATTTTTTTTTTTTTTTTTTTTTTTACATTTTTGAAACCCAGTAAAGATTGTATTTCTTTTTAACCTACTGTTCCATTAATAGGCTAAAGGAGGTTTTTGTTATCAGATTTTGAAATGTGAACGTAGTTTATTATGTGTATTATACCATTGTGTTTTAAAAAGCTCGTTGCCTTTTGTTCTTGGTATTTTCAAATGTGTCTTCACGTGGGGTCCACCATTGCTTTAAAAGTCAATGAAAGATCGTAAATCACCAACATTCACAAGTGACTTGTGATAAATTAAAAAAAGAAATTATACTTACAAAAAAGGGTAATTTATGTTTTCTTTGCTTATAAAATTCATCATTTATTCATTTAATTTACCTCTGTTTGAATGATTTGACCGCTTGTGAATGCACAGTAGACCTAGAGTTATCTGAAGGCAAGCAGACATGAAATATTTTTACATATATATTTAAAATTAAATTATAAATTTTAATTTTCAAATTTTAATAACGTAAAAATATGTTTAAAAATAAGAAAATTCCTATTTTCTTCCAGTACCAATCTGAGTTTCTATTGTTATTTAAAAACATTTTGGGGTTAAAGTTTCTGGGCTTAATGATTTAATAGAATCTATAATGGAAAAGTCAGATCTGACTGTATTACAGATAAAAAAAAAAAAAAAAAAAAAAAAAAAAGTTTCAATAAAATGTAAGGAAAACATTAATTTATTATTAAAAGATATTGGCGGATAAAAATTATATTGCTAATAAATAAAAGCATTAACAGAGTCTATTTAACACATTCACAACATTCCCCCCCCTTCCCCCTCCTCCAATGAAGATTCAAGATTTTTCTAATAAAATAAGATCTCACCTTAGTAATAAATATCCGCTTTTACAGCAAAACCCACAGTTGTTGTTTTTTTCCTTCATATGCTGCCTTCTGAATAATTATTTCTCGGAAGATGTCTATTAATAAATTATATTTAAAAAAAAAAAAAAAAAAAAAAAAGCTCCTCTAACAACTGATGCGTACAAATGCAATCTTTTGTAAGGGAAAAATATCAATCACCAACTTCTTGATTCGTTCAGACGTCGAAGAAATGCGGGAAATAGAACAGGAAACTATTCTATGCCTTTAGTTATGGGATTAGCGTCTCAAAAGTTTACTCATAGCTTTCTGAAAGAAAACTTGTAAATTGCCAGAGTGCCGATGGGCTTATTATAATGAGGGAATGGGAAAAACGGGTTTTTCAGTAATGATGCAACGCCATGGACTGTGGTCGATATCCCTTTCCTGGCAGACTTCGATTCTTTTATCTTTATTATTAATTATTATTATTATTTTCGTATTTTTCCTCAACCCTTTACAAAGCCAATCTATATATATATATATATATATATATATATAATTGGGGCCTGATCGCCGAGTGACTAGAGTTTTGGTGCTGGGTGATACAGATTTCTTGTTCGAACCCCGGCACACAGCGGGGCCATGGATTTTTGTAGTGGTTCGGAATCCATTTTACACTGTAGGTCCCGGTCTGATAAGACTGTAGAGTGCTTGACGTAGGGCTGACAACCCTACCCCATAAAAAGAAAACATCTTCTGTCCAGAAATCTGCCAGTAAGCGGACGGCCTTAGCCCATCATGGGATTGTTGCGCCAATAATAATACACACACACATATATATATATATATATATAGTTAGTAATAGTTAGCCTTCAGTCTATATATATACATAGGTTTGCAGTATATATATTTGTTTATAAATATGTATTCTATAGTACGAAGCAATCGATGAGTGATCGATAAGTTTTTAATGTATTCAAATTGTTCAGAGTTAAGAATGTTATTGTTGGAGACAAGAGAGCTTAATTTATTATAAATAATTGTTTCAGGCATTGTACGAAAAGAAGAGAGCAGTGAAATACTATAGGTCGATAACTTTGATTGGAAAAACCTTTTCTCGGTTTCAGAATGAGAATAACAGCTGCCATTTTCCCTGCAGATGGAAAGTATTTGAGTTGTAAACTCTTTTTAATTGTGTTGCACAGGAGGATAAGAGTGACGGGTGGAAAGTGTTAAATCACCTTATTCGTGATTGAGTCAAGACAATGGAGCTTTATTGATTTCTAAGTTTTAATACTGATTGCAATTTACGATGGCTTAGTAGGAAGTAGGTAGGTTTCAGAAAATCGTGTAACATGAAAATTGAAATTATGGATATTGTAACTAACAGTATTTTTTATAACAGAGTTACTATTTTTATGAAGTTGGAATTGGTTTTTAAACTTAATAGCGATAACCTAAGCTTTGTCTTCATCAGAGCTTGCTATAGAAACGTGGCCATTTAAGTGATCAATTTTGTTGCGATTATTATTAAGTGCTTTAGTTAAACTCCAAAAGGATCCGTCTTCCTTTTGGAATTCTATTAATGTATCTCCCCAAACCTTATCACAGTAGTTTTGTGATTTAAGATAGTCTTACCGTTAGGATTTCTAGTAGTATGCCAGCGCTTCTTTAAGTTGTTACAGATTTCAATGATCTTTTTAATATTAGGGTGAATTCGTTGTTTAATTTGATTAAGGAAAGATTTAGATGAATTATGACAGGCTAATTAGCGCCGTTAACGTAGCTTTGCATTTCAAATTTGCAGTTCTGGCCCAATGCGTTGGGGAGAAGGTGATTTCAGGTGGAGGGAGGGGGTGACGAATCATTCGTTTGCAGTGGGTTTGGAGATGAAATTCGATCTTTTGAGAAAAAGGCTTGTCGTTTTTCAAAACACCGGGACTGAGGAATGGGAGCTCTGCTTTGTTTGAGAAAAGATAAGTGAAGATATTGGCAGTTCTTTCCTTGGGGTAAATTTATAACAATAGGATTCTAGATGGAAAAATAATTCTGTTCTAAAGTCAGAATACAATTGTTCGAATCCGCTGGCAACAATATCTGGATTCAATTTTTGGTGAATATCTTTTTCAACAATAAATCTTTCAACAGTCTGACCACAAAGCACTTTGCCGACTCGAAAAACCACTAATTTAAAAAGAAATCAAGTGGCACTATCTCCATTTTGGATACAAAGAAAATGTGCGCAGCTGTTTTCTGACACTGGTTTTTATAAAAAGCTGTCCCTCCTTGATCTCCGCCTCGCATTCCGAAGGAGGTCAGAGGTTTCCCCAACTATTCCTGACTGATCAGGCACTCCAGTTTTATGAAAATAGCTGAATACGTTGTTTATTTGTTTATCATCAACTCGAGGAGAAGAAAAAAAGGGGGAATCTTATATAAACAAGCAGAATCTGGAGGGGGGGGAGGGAGGAAAGGAGAGAAACAGAATTGCATTGACACCCCAGATGGCAAACACAATCGATTGTCGAAATACATCTGGACCTTTTACTGTAAACGTGAGTGCGAATTGAAACTAACGCTTTCGAGTCTGTGAGAAATTATAAAGAATTCCCCTTTGAAAAGTTCTTTTCTTGACTGCAACTATTATTCATTCAGATATTCTATAGCCATTTCATTTCGTGAGTACTTTTAACTAATAAATTATACGCAGTGAATTCACGTTAGAATGTAGAGTACGAAGAGGTTGGCCGAGAACCAGGGTGGCGAGGAAATAGATTCAAGTTAAATGATAAATAATTACAGTCGATGTCAATAATTACCTTCAGCTAACTTGATCCACTACTGTAAACAATCGTCAGTAGAAAAATATAGCTACATAAATCTCATTAGTTATAATCATACTATCTAAAATCCTTATGTGAATTACCAATGTCTTACAAATCTCATATCATTAATTACAGTTAAACTGTTCAATTTCCTTATGCCAATTATTGTGTTTCGTAAGTGGTCCGTTTCATAAAAATAAATCATTATTCTTTTGTAGGTTTATTTGCATTGTAAACATTACAATGCAATCAAAATAATGGACGGCCAGATAATGCCAGTTTTTTGAAGGAAGAACAAGAAGAAGTATAATTTGGAGACCCCTGATTTAGTCTGTTCGAATTTTTAAGTAACCTTTTGAATCTGTCTTTTTGCATCTTAATAAAGTGCACAAAACAATAAACTCAACTACTACTGTTAATATCAGCAGGGCAAGAATTGTGCGTCTTTATTTGTGCTTGTAATGAAAAAATGACCTGAGTGCAGTGTAAATTAGCAAAACTCCCGCTATTAGCGCACAAACGAAAATCATTTCATACTTCAAAAGACAAGCTGAAAGAGCGTCTTGAAACTGACAAAATAAATTGTATGAACTTATTTCTTTAAAAAAAAAATTATTTAATGTTGAAAATTTAGCATCTACAAATTTTGAAAACTTATCAACCATTAATTGATGTATTTTGGGTATTATTTATTTTTATTTATTTATCTTTGGACTTCGTGAAGCACATAAATGAAACAAAAAGTTGACAACGAAAGCATATCCTTTCAGAAAAACCTTCTGAATCAGCTACACTCAAATTAACATAAAGGAACCCAGGAAAACTTCAAAAAAAAATCCAGGAAAAAAACCTGTTATCTGGGAGAAAACCCAGAAAACTACCACCAGAATCGTAACTGACGCGAGACATTTTGATATGCGCTGTAACACGCACTATTATTTTTTATAACAGAATTAATATATATTTGTTAATGTAAATTTAGTTATATGTCAAAATAGGATAACTTCATGTTATAAAATGTACTACGTATTTAATATTATATGTTACAATCAATGTAAGAATATAATAATAAATAAAATGTACCTGCAAAAATTTTATAATTTTATTTATCTATACTATTATTTAAAATATAGTACTATTTTATTATAAAATTATAATATTACTTATTTTGTTAATTTATTGTTAAAGTATTCTAATCTAGTGATAATATTTTTAAGAAAATATCTTTATTTGCATTCTCTAAATATGCATTTTCTTGGTCTTAAATTAACATTACGTTTAATAAAAATCATTCGACATCGCGAATTCGTGCCAAGAATCACGACAATAAGGGCATCGACAAAATATTCAAATGTGCAAAGCCATTTGTAAAATGGTAATTTTAAACTTTTTGTAACTTTCTCATTTTATAATTAAAATTTTTAAATATTTATAATGAAATATAGTGATAAATTTAATTATATACTAAATTGTGAAATAAATCTTTCATTATTCTTCAATTAACTGTTGCAGAACTTATTCAAAAGCGAAACACATCATCACGCATGCCCAACTCTCTACAGTCATATTAGACCAGGATCAACGATTTGAAGTGGATTTCGAGCAACTACAAACATCCATGGCACCAACGGGGCTCGAACCCGAAACCTATGGCAAGGAGCGCTAGAAACTTGGATATCAGGCCCCGAAACACATTATGTTATATAGTTATTTTTCGTGATTGTTTTATAAAAACACTTTATGTTAAACTATTCTTCGTAATCTCTGTACATAGTTTTCTCATAAGCCTCTAAAATATATAATTTTAATATGAAATAATAAAATAAAACATTACATTCCACTCACACATTTTAAACCACTTAAAATAACACTTATTAAGCACTACTGTTAACTTCAAAGCATATTATAAATTCAAATTTCGCATATTTTTATTTTTGGCTAAGATTTATTTAAAATAGTAAATTATTTAACATTTGATTTCTTAACCTGATCTGGTATTGTAGGGGTGTTTGAGAAAGACTTTGTTTTCACATGTGTGGGCCAATTTCCTTTAAAAATTCATTACGAAATTAGAGCAACAAGTTTCTAAGAAAATATAATCAAATTAAGATTAAAATAAAACAAACAACACGTATAATGAGATCTATAATATTATTGTTAATAACATTATTTTTGATGCAGAGAAAGTATACATAAATATACATAATAAGAAATTACAGTTTATGATAAACAATTACATAAAGAGGCAACATTTGCAATTAGTATATTCAATACACTGTTTTATTTTTGCACTGATATAGAATCAGATTTTTTTTTTTTTTTTTTTTTTTAATTTTCAATGCACAAGAGGGGTAGAACGTAGAAATGTGATATGCAATTGTGCAAATTGCAATTTTTAAAAATTTTATTAACTCTATAAACTCTTATCAGTTTATTTATTGAACAAAAATTAAAATAGAAATGCATTGTTTTTCTGAGAAATTTGAATTTCTGTTCATTTTTGCATTACAAGCACTTCAAAAGTTCGTTTATAGAAACATTTTATTGTGTACAAATAATTCCATTCATTTACTATTTTAAATGAAATGAGATTTAAGATATTGCAATGGGGATCAATTATGATTAAAAAATTAATGTGTGGACAAGTCACTAAAAGATGCCAAAGATATTTTAATAGTGGATGTTGGAAGAACTGCATGTTACACTCGCATGAAAATTTTACATTTAAAATTCTGTTATGTTAATAGAAAACGCTGCAGAAAAATGTCTTTGCTTAACTGTTGTTATTTAAAAAATCACTCTTTTATCATTTATAAAAATCATTTTTAATAACATATAAAAATCGATTGACATCTATTTTGCTCTTCAGTGAGTTACAAATGGTTTTAAAATGAATGAAACAGGAAGTAGAGGTATTTGTAATGGATACTTTATAAATAAAATTATTACGCTGTATCATTTAGAGAACAGAAT
>BPLR01012449.1:0-27904 GCA_021605095.1 Caerostris extrusa
TTTCTAAGGGCCTACTGCTATCTTTTTAAAATTTTGTAAACGTATAATTTACTTATCATTTTATATTGTTATGATTAGAAAACAATTGAGTTTCGCTTCGGTACTATCATTGTTTTTCTGTTTGAGACGCATACGTCGTGTTCGAAATCCCCGTGAAGAAGCATCTAAGTAAATTTTGTGAGATTCTTCAATCATGTTTTGAAAAATAAATAATATTTATTTGAATATTGTCCATTTCTCACTCAATAAAGATGATTTGTATAAAGTCTCCGGTTTCGTTTATATTTCTTTGATCGTTCTTTCTTAGATCAAGTCAAAAGAAAATTGGTAACTAAAAAATTTGACCGCTATGGTATGCAGGTGTTTTTCAAACGATTATCGGTTAGAAGATATTTCCTTCTTATGGGTTAATGATTACTGTAATATTTTAACAAGGCAAATATTGTCTGTGAATAAAGTAGAAATTATAAGCCACAATGGCTTTCAAGATATTCAGTAAAAGATACATAATTTAAATCATCTATGAAAATGTTAATAAATTAGAATATCATGAATACAGAATACGCAGTAACGAATGTGTTGTGTTTTATTACTAAAACTGTTGTGAATTAAATTTGTATTAAACTTACATAAAAGTGCAAAATGGTACATATTTAAAAAAGCATATTTTTATATTCATCGTTTCTCCAGAGAATCGCTGAAAAATATTACACCTTGCAAATAAATTTAAAAAAATCTTTATTAAATTGTATCGCTGATAAACGAAAAGTCAACGGTTTATTTTACATTCATTTGTGTTTTTATAAAGCAGTTTTTTGCAATGATAATTGAATGGCTTACGAAGAATACGTGGTAAAATATCTGATTAAATTAATATTAATATAACAAAATCTTAATTTAAAAAAGATCAATAATCGGAGGAATACATTGTGCATAGAATCATCCAACGATACTTTATCACGATACTCCCTTCTATACTCCGAACTCTTAATGCTTTCATTTTTTTTACCAATTTAAAAGAATTATTCAGTTTATTAAAAACACAGCAATTTTAACTACTTTTGTAACCAGATTTATACTATAATCTCCTGATTTTTTGTGCTTGCAATTTTAGTGGAGTGGAAATTAACGATAACATTCTCTGAATCGCTTCAGGCTTGAAGATTTTAGAAATATTTTAATAAAATAACTAATACCCCCAATTACTTAAATGACCACTAACTGACAAATTTGTTTATAAAAGATTGCTTTTACAGTCATTTGAAAAACTCTAAATTCTACTTTAATGTTTCTGAAATCCCTTTCCTGTCTCTTTCTCTTTTATCCTTTTTATGACGTATTTCATTTTATATTTTTATTTATTTTTTAAATTAATTTACTTAATACTTACTTACTGTAAGTCTTGTTGTGATACTTTGTGGGAGTACATAAAAATTATTTATAAACTGCTATACTTTTTTATCTTTTAGAACTTGCTCCTTTGCACCACACACATATTGTGACGTTACTTCTTATGAAGACAAAATTTTTATTACGCTGAGGTGGCCTATCCCCGGCCTCCCTAAAGCTTGAATACTTTTTTCCGGCCAGAGAAATTTATCACATTTTTTACAAAAATATATTTATTTGCAATAGACAGAGTGAAAGCCAATGTATTAAAAATACATTATGTCAGCATCTATATTTAGCCTGATATGGATGCTAAAAAATAAAAATGTATATGTATATATCAGCTTTTCTGAAAATGAGACAAATAAACATTTTTCCAGCTTATATGTGTGTTAGAAATCAGAGCTGGAAAAAGTCGTTTGTTTCTTCTGATTTTATACAGTAAAATTATCTATGTTTCGCTCGTATTCTTGCCTTTTTAATAAGGAAGTATAATTAATCCGAGTTGCCCAGCATACGACATATTATTTTTATACAGTTACTAAAAAATAATAAATAAGATTAATATGGTCCTCAGTTATATAAATGTACTTATTAAACTACAGAATAAATGCTGTTAAAAACTGTCTGTCCTTTTATTTATTTCTCACTAGATATATCACTGATAATTTGCGCTGCAATTTTCACTGTAATTATTTTGGAAAACTGTAATCTGGGAAATTTTATCATGCATTTCGTAAAATTACTGTCATTGAATATAATAAATAATTTAGCTAAACCTGCTGAAACATAATGAATTAAGAAGATTAATATATATTAAATATTTATTATGAATTCCTAAAAAACTATTTTGTGTTAAGGATGTCAATAGTAAAATATGGATCTAACGATGACGATTTGCCAAATTGACGGAGAACCTTGGTTGCTTAGCAACCTCTATCTCCTGCTTTGTGAGTGAGGCAAGTTTCTTAAGCTTTAAGCCCATTGATTAGATAGAAAAAAAAAGTAATATAAGTATATTATTAATTTATTTGAAAATTAATTATTCGAATTTTTATTAATAAAAAAAAAAAAAAATTATGCATATATAATTTTTTTTTATATTATTATTATAATTTCAAAAGAAGGTAATAAAAATAAGATAAACAATAGAAACAAACAATTACGATTCTTTCTATTGTTTATTACGTTCTTGAAATTATAATAATAATATAAATGGATTTATAATATATGTAAATGATAATATGGATATATGACATATATAAATAATGATATCTATATATATATTTTGTTCTAATGCAGCTGGCAAACACTTAGACAGCTTGGTCTTGATGCCTTAAGGCAAGCGCTGCATAGACGTTACTCACTTTGCATTACCCAGGTGGCGCGTGTAACTTGAAGATAAGCCACGGGTAGCAATGCCCCCCGCAACGCTCTACGAACCTATTAGGACCGGGACCTACGGTTTGAAGTGGATTCCGAACCACTACAACACCCTTGGACAAAGCCGGGATTTGAACTCGATACCTGTGGTACCGAACGCCAGAGCGTTAGCCATTCGGCCATCAGGCCCCCACATATGTATATATATCTATATATTGATGGATATATATATATATATATATATATATATATATATATATATATATATATATATATATATATATATATATATATATAATATGGATTTAAAGCACCAAGTTAGAACTTTATTCTGGAATAATGAACAGAACTGAAAGTCATATAGTAAAAATGAATAAATACAAAAAGAAATATACAGGAAAGAAATATACTGAAAGTAATATACAGGAATTAAATTAATCTTTTTAATACATCATGTTTCAGCCGGTTTTGTTGAATTTTCTGTTATATTCAATGACATTAATTTTACGAAATAAATGATAAACATTTCCCAGCTTACAGTTTTTCTGAAACATTAGATAAATTTGTGACAAGCAAATTATCAGCGATGCCTAATGAGAAATAAAAAAGGATACATATTTTTAAAATATATTTATTTAAAAGTTTAATAAATACATTCATATAACTGAGACCTTATTGATTCTATTTATTATTTTTTATTAACTTGTATAAAAATTATGCATTATGTTGGGCAACTTATTAATTATACATTTCTAAAAAAATCGGAAGAATAAGAAAAGAGATATTAATTAATAAGGATTTTCTTTTTAATTTTTGAGCAAATGAAATTATTAAATGTATTATATTTAAAGCAATTAAAACTTAATTTTTAATTTTATAAATCAGGAGAAACACAGTCGACCTCTGATTTCTAATTTACTAAAATATTAACACAAATAAGCCAATACAATTATATATTATTCTGATTTAATTATAATTTAATATTTTAGTAATTCAGAATTTCATGTATTATATAATAAATTTTTTTTTTATTCTATATACATGAAAGAAACCATTCTTTATAATAAAAATGAGATATAACGTCTATTATTGAATTAAAGTTTTTAATTAATTGTGACGTATTGTAAGAACCAAAATTTCTTCAACACTTTTTCCCAATTGATACTTTTAAAACATTTATTTTATTATATTGTTTAAAAAATTTGAAACATTTGATAAGGGAAAGTTTGTTCTTAGAACACGTCACAATTAATTAAAAACTTTAATTCAATACAGATGTATATGTCATTTTTATTATAGGAATGGCTATTACTTCTGGCGTTCGGTACCACAGGTATCGGGTTCAAATCCCAGCGTTGCCGTGGGTGTTTGTAGTGGTTCGAATCCACTTTAAACCGTAGGTCCGGTCCTAATAGGATCGTAGAGAGCGTTGCGGGGCTTTTACTTACTCCGCGTCCGTGGCTTTCCTTCAAAGTTACACTCGCCCCCCCCTGGGTAATACAAAGTGGTAACATCGATGCAGCCCTTATGGCATAAAGATCACGGTCTATTTGCCAGCTGCATTAGAAGAAAAACAAATTGTATTACGAAAATATATCTATCAATAAATAAAATTACCAAATTTATGAACTATAAATATTTCACAATGAGAATTAGATATTAGCAACCTTAATATCGAAAAAAATAGTCTTTAGGATTCTCCTTCAAAATGGTTAAAACGACAAAGAGCAATTGTGCGTCGCGTAGACCTCAAGAATTCCAATACGGTTAAGATGGACGGCAATGCAATCATGTCATGTTGATAGACGGAATAAAGGACGGACGTCTAGGTTTATCGGGAATACTCTAGAACCAGTATCTTCCATATTTGCTGTCAATCTCACTGATAATTTCTTGCTGATATGTTGACCCCATCTATAGTGTCATGAACTGTTTTGCAGTGTGGAAGGAGATCTTTTTGGATTTTACAAAGTTAGAGTAATTTTAAGAAACATTAAAGTAGGAATTTAGAAAGGACCTCCCTTTCAAATGTCAGCAAAAGCAACATTTTTATAAGCAAATTGACAGAAGGTTAGCGGTCATTTAAATATTTTGAGTATTAGTTATTTTCTTAAAATATTTCTAAGATTTTCAAGTCTGATTCAGTTCAAAAGAAAGTAGTCGATGTTCATCATTTCAATATTGCAAACCCAAAATTCGAAAAGAAAACACAAAATATAAATCTGGTAATAAAGGAATTAAAATTGTCATGAGCACTAATAAAGCAATAGTTTTGAAATTGGTAAAAAAAAAAAAAAAAAATAATAATAATAAAGAGTTGAAATGATAGAAGGTGAGTACTTCGTGATAAGGGTCATTAGTGATTCTATGCACAATATATTCCTCAGATTATTGGTTTTAGTGTTTTTTAAAATTAAGATTTTGTTACATTATTATTATTCTAGACATTTTGGCATGTATTATTCTTTAAGCCATTCAAGTCATTCATTGCAAAAATACTGCTTTAAAACCACGGGAAGGAATGTCATATGCAGTTGAAATTTGTACTACCTTGCCCAAAAAGTAAACCACTTTTCAATTTAAATTTCCCAGGCACATGGAATTTTCTTTCCATTTTAGGTTGCATCTTATGGTTGTACCTCGACATCTGCGTGAAATTTTACGTCAAAATATTCATTAGTGTTTGCGTTACGCTTGACTTTGGGAGACGCTAAAAAGTCGATTTAGGCGATTTTAGCGAATTAATTGAGCAAAAGAATTTTGTTTGGAATTAATATTCTTGTGCATAAACATATAGAATGTTGCAGAAGGCATTCGGTGTGCAAACTGCATCGGAAAGAAATGTTTAGAAGTGATATAAACAGTTCAAAGAAGGCGCAGAGAAACGCGTTACAGATGAAGAGCGCTCTGGTCGAACACCAACCTCAACCGATGAAGTTCACGTCCAAAAAAAATTAAAGATTTTGAAAGTTGCTTGCAAACCGGCGATTTACAATTAGAGACTTTGCTGATGATGTTGGGTTCATTCCAAACCGTCACCGTGTGCTTCACAGTGTGACTTCTATATATTCGCTAAACTCAAAAAGATCACTTTGGGGACACGTTTTTGTGTCGATTGAACGGGCACGAGTTTTGTAGGTCAACTCGGCCAATGACTTTTAGCATGCATTGAGGATTGGCAAAAACGTTGGCATAAGTGCATAGTGTCGGAGGGGGATTACCTTGAAGGTGATGAAATAAATTTGGACGAATAATTTAAGAGCTTTTGAAAAAAATAAAAATTGGCCTTACTTTTGGGGCACAGTAAGTAAAGTAAAGATACAGTATATTAAAAGATTTTCAAAAATTCTACTTGCAAATTCTACTTCAGTGATTCTCATGAAGAAACGATCAATGTAAAATACACTTTTTTAAATATAACCATTTTGCACTTTTATCTAGTCGAATACAAATTAATGATAACAGTTTTGCAATAAACACAGAACATTCGTTAAGAATTCTGTATTGATGATATTCTAATTTATAAACATTATCATAGATGATTTAAATTATTTATCTTTTACTAGAATATTTTAAAAATTATTGTTTTGAAATTTATTTTATTACAGACACAGTTTTTTTTACAGTTAAAATAATATAGTACTTATCGACCCGTAAGAAAAGTTCATCTAACTGATAATCGTTTGAAAAAAAACAACTGTATACTGTAGAATGAATTTTTAGTTATACTTTTCTACAATTTAAGAAAGAAGAAATAAAGTAAACAAATCGGAGAAATTGTATAAATAAATCATTTTATTGAATGAAAATATGACATATTCAAATAAATATTTATTTTTCAAGATAATTGAAGAATTTCATAAAAATTTACTTTAGATGTCTTTAGAGGATTTGAATGTGTATGGTAAAAAACAATGGTAATAGAAGAAAAACCGAGAAAACTCATTTTTTAATCATAAGCATATATAAAATGATGAGTAAATTATACGGTTACAAAATTTAAAAAAGGTAATAGTAGACCCTTAGAAACGTGAGTAGCTACGTCTAAAAGTTAAAATTACAGAAAAGGAACCAATTGACCATCATATCCTCTGATAGCACCACCAGCTAACTCCTGTTGATAACTGGCGAGACCAAAACGTACATTCCCATCCAAAGAACCATAACCATAACCAGCACGCAATCCAACGACTGGTCCATGTCCAACTACAGCTGGACCCACTGGTACATAAATACACCTGCAACATAAGGGAGTGTTGGAGATAACTTGGACTGCAGCGGGGTTCTGGTTGGCGGTTCCTGGTTCGTTGGTCTTCACCTGAGCTCTGAATCCGGCATGGTCAGCGACATAGTTGACTTGTCTGGCGATGCCCCTGTCGTCAGTGAAACCGTAGTTTCCTACAACTGCTCCGGCACCATTTCCGGATTCTTCTCTGTGCTGTTCACTATGGTGGTCCTTGATGGAGTATCCGAACTTATAGGGGTTGAGGGGCATGATGAGGAACGGGAACGATCTAAAATAAATAAGCAATATTTCTAAAAAATTTTCAACCGTGAAGCAGTTAAAAGAATGTAGTCTATGTTCTCCAGTCTACCAACATTGCAAACGCAAAAATCAGAAAATATAATTTAAATCTGTTTAAAAAGGAGTTAAAATTGCGCGAAATGGAAACTCTATTATTAAAGGAAGTTTTAATCATTACTTAAAAAGAAGGGTTCAATTGGTTTTTTAATTTCCGAGATAATTAATTTTTTAGTGATATTACCAAAGCGACGACGCTTTAAGTATTAAGTTTGTATCTGAGAAACCTACTAATGATTTATATATAAGGTAAATAATTAGAAGATCTGAAATTAAACTAATGGAAGGATTTTTTTTTTTTTTTCGAAATACAATCTGTGTTTCAGCACAATTATTTAATTGAAGTAAAAAAAACAAATAGCTAATAAAAAATTTAAATATATAAGTTTTTGTCCTGCATCTTATTTTTATAGAAACGTATAAATTTAGTCCTTCTGTTTGCACATTAGAACCAAAACTGTAGTACACTGAATCTTTAGAACTGTTGAGGTGACCATGGGTACTTAAGTACTTTTTGAAAAAATTAACGAGATTTAAGTGTTAATAAGCAATAAATAGCTCTTAACTGATATCTTATTAGTAAAATTACATCAATTCTTTACGTCTAAAAACAATATTAATTTGCTATAGCATGGCTGTTTTCACTGTGCCTAACTTTTTATTATTCAAAGGTACACATGGGTAGTCTCGTGTTTGTCTTGATATTATGCATGGTAATTGCACAAACTACTTGTTTTTAGTACTCGTCCTGATTAAAAAAATTAATTTTAAACTTAGTCCTGGAAATGTTTAGATATGACATACAAGAGAAAAGTCCAGCTAAAGGTTTTAGGATAAAGTTTAAACATAAATTAGTTTAAATTAAACTGCAAAAGCGTAATAACGTGGGAAAACGGAATAATTTAAGTAAATAAAACTTTAAGTTTTTAAAATTTCAATTATTTTAAGTACCTTTCCAATTCTTGGTTAATGTCTTATTGCAAATTTGTTTCATCTGAATAACTCTTTTTTAAACCTACTTTTCAATGCATATTTAAATGAAATATTATTTAAATACTAATGCAAAACAATAAAGGACAGTTAAAAACTCTAAATAAAACTACTAATAACTATCTAATCTCAAATTTCAATGGAAAAATTCTCACGTTTTATAGAATTTATAAGCCAGAAAACTGGCGTATGCATAGATTCTGCAATTTGAAAAATTCTGTAATTTAATGAGAATAATTTTCAGAATTTAATATAATTTATATTATCAACTAACTTAATAGTACGGAATAATTTTTACCGGTAATTTTAAATAATCTTTATTTGTTACTCTTAGTCAGCTTTCAGAACATTTTAATTTATAAAAAGTTTATCAATTTTTATAATTTTAAAATAGACGTACATCTGTTTTATCAGCATCTGTGGTATTATCTAAATTATTAAAATGCTATTAATGCAAATTAAATTTTCCTGATTTATTAGCATACTAACTTAGGGTTTTTCCTGAAAAATATATTAAAAAAGTATATCTAATGATATATTTTTATTTATTTTAACCTAAGTAAAATATTTATTAAGATATCCAGAACTAATGCATAATTTTTTTTAAAAGTTATATTACTTACATGTTGAACAACTGAACCGTGAGAATGGTTGATAATACAACGAGGAACAACATCTGAAATAGAGAATTAAGAGTTAGAAGGTTTTTACATGTAAAAATATCTGAAAGTTATTTTAACCTTAAATTGGGAATTGAATGTATTTTAATAAAATATATAGTAAAAGTAAACTTTTCTATGATTTTACTTTTATTGAAATGAATAGATATAAAGTCTGTACTTTTTAAAACTAATAAATAAGGATAATAATAATAAACCACATACTATAACCGATTGCATCGCGCATAAATCATTTTTTATAAATTAACATTCATTTTTTATTAAAAGTTATTATTGTTTTATGTTATTTAAATAATACTCTAAATTGACAGGAACAAATACTTTGAATTATGTTAAAGACACATTCTTTTGAATTATATTAAACCTAATAAATTACTTAATTATAGTCAAGTTTTATGATTTATTGATTAGATATTACTGAATTTTTAATTGTGTATTAATTTTTAACAAAATTAGAATGTACGAGTATAAACATTAAAAAAGCACATATGGGGTTTTAAGCAAGTAATTGTTGTATTTTATAAATGAGAAATTTTAACATTGCAAATGTAAATTAAAAAATAATGATATAAATACAATCATTGTAAATATTTTTGATAGTTTAGATGCATTTTTTTTTTTACAAAGTTAATGAGAGAAAAAATTATTACTATTGTTAAAAGCTAACTTACCTTAGTATAGGTTGAGTATTCCGTTTTTCGAAGGTCTAAGCTAGAATAAAACTAATGATATTTGCCTTGTTTTTATATGACACTATTGATATTTGGTGTCTTTTCTTTCTGTTGAAAGTGTTAGTGTAACATAGATTATTGGTATGATGTAACTTGATATACTCGTTACAACTACTGATTTTAATCATTGCACTTTTATTTGCATTTGAAATTTAGTATAGACGGTAAAGATTAAAAAGATTAAATTTAAAATTATGATTAACCTGAAGTTAATCACATTTAGTCAAGCGGTAACACTTTAATTTTTTTACTAAACAGAAAGCAAAAGCATTGTTACAAGATGTTAAAGTTCATTCATAATTAATTATAAAAACTGTTCATAAAAATGATAAAAGTGAAATATCAACTATTTCTTTATTTAAAAATCGATGTTATAATAAGATACCTTTGCAAATCCTTTTGCTAATCATTATGTTTTATTTGGTAATCTAAGTAATTTATCGAATTGATTACAATAATTTTCGATATCTACTCCAATTGTGTTTTGAAAAGCATGATTTTAAATATATGTATATAGCAATTACGAAATCAATAACTAAGTGGATTAAAATGTTTGGAGAGGAAAATAAAAAAAGTGGTTTAGAGTTTTCAATTTTCCAACTCATGTGTTTTACAGAAAAAAATATAATCTTATTAAAGTCGAATTTAAAAAAAATTTTCACAGTTGTTTCATATCTTGAAATTAAGGTTTACTTTTTTCTACTTTTTCTTACGTTGAAGAGGTGTTATCGTTCCTAGAATTGAACTTTTAGTTAGCTTTTATTTCAACTTTAAGTAATTCGATGCGATTTAAGGAGTTCTGGCAGAGAAAGTAAGTATAAAGCAGATAGCTGTCATCTCTATTTTGCTTTTTCTTCCTGATGTCAGAATAGCAACAATAGACAGGCATAATCGTAATTTATAGTTTAAATTGTTCTTTAACATCATTTAAGTTCAATTAAATGAATTTTAAAGCTTACTTCTGGGAAAGATAACACCTCTTCAACATCCCAAACTAAAGAACTCCTACCATAACACAAATACAAATTATAGTAGACAAGGAATGGGTTAGTTTTTTTTTTTACAATTTAGTTATTGCAATCATGCTTCCTCCAACGCACTGCAAGAGCTCTCCCTGTGGCCTGCAGGAGAATTGGTCAGTTCTCCAGAAGACTCACTGAAGCACCCACTGAGAAACGTATAGCTTACAGTCTCCACCCCGTGAGAAAAATATTTAGCGCAACTCTGTGGATAAGTTGGCCTGCGGACTCTCACCAGGATAGGAAGTATATTTCGTGCATCCAGCGTGTATGAGTGTCTTTATTTTCGGCTTAGAAGTGGAATCCTTCCACTAAGCTTTCAGAATATATCTTTAAATGTGTTAAATATCGTCTGTTTCTAATGGTGTGTATATGTGGTGTCTGAGCGTATGTAAATAAAGTTGTGAGTTCTGTGTCTCAAGTCTCCATTCACCCACACAAATTTACAATCCAGCTGCAGCACCCACAACACTACAATCTGGCAGCAACGTAGGGCCAAGTCGTATCGACAACACTACGACATAAAATGAACAGACTGAAAATCTCAGCATGTCATCCAGGTGCATGTACTAGGTATTTTGAAAATGTAGCCTGGAAATTTTGTTTTCAATGTGAGCAAGTATACGGAGAGTGGGAATTTACCTTGAGTCATTCGTTTGCAAAACAGGAATCGTAATTATTACATATATGTGTTACTTTTTTCTTTTTATCATTAATTGAGACAACTTTCAGTTGATATAAAAGCACATTTTATTCATATTACAAAATACTTATTCGAGCCACTGTCTCAGCATCTCCGTCGCGTTCTTTCTTTGCCCTTGCCTTACATTGGAATCCCCGTACAAGACAACACCCTTATATGGAGTTACATCTCTTGTTCGTGGCGCCATCTGTTGTCTTTTATAATAACAAATAGTTTACATATGTTTGTTTGAATTGAGGAGTAATATATTAACAGATGCATAAAGTCTAAAATTTTATACCTATACTGTGAAAATGTTAACCCATTCTTTATCTATTATAATTTGAGTTTAAATGTCTAATGATAGGAGCTTCTTATTTTCTCATCTTGAAGAGGTGTTATCGTTCCTAGGAGTGAACTTTAGTTAGCTTTATTTCAATTTTCACTGGATAACTCACTTAATTGAACTTAATGAAGATAAAAAACAATTTAAAAGTATAAGTTACGATTATGCCTACCTATTGTTGTTACTCTGACATCAGGAAGAAAAACAAAATAGAGATGGCAGCTATCTCTGATTATACTTACTTTCTCTGCCAAAACCACCTTATATCGCATCGAGTTGTTTAAAGACAATGCCTGTTAAGAAAAATGAATGTGAATATTATCGAAAATAAAAGTTTTTTCAGAAGGACAGTGGATGGATGGAGACACTTTAGACATAGTATTGCGTGTTCATCAATGACTTAATGTGATGAAATGATTTAAAGGCATACAAAGGAAAAAAAAACATACATAACTAAAAAAAAAAAAAACATTATGTATACCACAAGAATCTCGAACAAATTCAATAAATAACATATTTTTATTAACGGAGGTAGTGTTACTCTCTTCCGTAGCATATCTTCAAGCTACACGTGCTCTCATAGTTAGTGCTAAATAAGTAACAGTACTGCATCCCTTGCTTATGGCATAACTATTAATTGCCTCTGTATTGCCAGCTGCATTAGAACACAACAATATATTTTTTATTATGTAAAACATAATCATATTACTTTAAATTATATATTTTTATTTAAAAGTAATGATTATTATTTATACATATTATTTAAAATTTGGTTGTATTAACTATTAAAAACCAATAAAATTATAATTAAATTCACATTACCATGTGAAATAAAACATGCTCATTGATTGCAAGATATGCAATAAGTGTGAATAAATTGTTTGAATTAATTAATTCGACTTAAAAAAAAAGATTATCATTTTATCTATAAAATGCCCGATTTGGAATTTTAAACTCTAAACTACTATTTAATTTTTATCACCAAACATTCAACTCCTCGAAACAATTGATTTGGTAATTACTATAATCAGATATTGAAAAAAGATATTTCATGCTTTTTCAAAACACATGGAATTTAGATATCGAAAATTAATTCAATCAATTCGATTGCTTATTTAGATTAACAAATAAACGATGACTATGTGGATAACATTGAGCAGCAGGTGATTTTCGAAGATATGAAATTATTACATCAATTTTTAAATGAAAAAATAGTTGATATTTCACATTTATTATTTACTTTTTTTTTTTTTTGGCAGTTTTATAAGTAATTTTGAATGAACCGTAACATCCTATAACAATGCTTCTGATTTCTGTTCAGAAAAAAATTAGATAGATGCCGTAGATGTTATATCTATATACACTCGAATTGTTAAGTGATTCATGCACAGATGGATACTAGTCTAAAAAATCTCACACATATATTGTGAAAAATACTACAGTCTCCGTGTCATATAATTTGAATTGAAATGTGTTATGGTAAGATTTTCATTTTCTTGGAGAGGTGTTATGGTTCAAAAAGTGAGAAAAAGTTTTCTAGAATGTCAGTGGATTGATTCGGCCCTTTAGATACAAGATAGCGCGATCATCGATGACATGTCCATGTGGCGAAGACATGTGAGAAGATATGTCAGTGAAAAATACATATACGATTAAAATAAAATAAAAATTATAAATTATATACTACAAAAATCCCCGAAGAATAAAATAAATAACATTGCAATATATTATAATTGTTTAAAAAATGTTATTAAAATTATTATTACAGTAGAACCTCTGTAAGTCGAACTTCAAGGGAGCCGCCAAATAATTCGAGTTATAGAGTTTTCGACTTATGGAGGATTTCGACTTTCACGGATTTTGTAAGAAAATATTCGACTTGTAGAGGTTTAGATTCTTTCTAACTTATTTTGAGTTAGAGAGGTAAAATAAATAAAAATTTAAATTACAGAGGTAATAAAACATGTTTATTTGCAACTTAAAAGTTACATTATGTACTACAATTAAAATCAAAATAATTCCGAAACAACCTTTTAAAATTAAAAATATTATGTATTAAAAAGTCAGTCATCAATAGCAATAATAAGAATTATAAGAATGAGAATTAAAATAAGAATATTTCATAGAATTGGTTATTCGAGTTACTGTATACTCATACATTATTTTCTATTTAACAATGACGTGCATTGTCGGCAAATCCTTAAAGTTGGTAACTTATTTTTCTTCGAGCTATGGAGGTAATTAGTTTCAAACGATCGAGTTGTAAAAAGCTAATGTCCGAGATACAGAGGTTCAATTTTTTTTTCAAGTTACAGAGGGAAAAATATGTACCAAAATGGCTTGTGGTGATTGACTAATTATTTCGACCTGTACTGGGTTGAAATTTCCGAGTAATGGAGGTTTTGGGGCTTGAAGGGAAGGGAACAAAAACTTTTTTTCGAGTTTTGAGGTTTTCGACTTGTCGAGGTTCGACTTAAAGAGGTTCTACTGTATTTATTTTATTTAAAAGTTATTATATTTACATTTATTTTTTAATTTAATTAATTTATCGATTAAAAATCACTCAAATTTCAAACTAAATTCACATTACCATTTAAAAAAAGGCAATTTTAAATTTCAAGATATGAAACAACTGTGAATAATTTTTTTAAAATTAGATTTTTAATAAGATTATCATTTTTTTTCTCCCACTGTAAAACATTTTATTTTTATTTTTATTTTTTTTTATTTCCAATGGCAGATTATGAACAGTTACAGCAAAAATATACAACATACAACAACAACACAATAATACAACAAATACAACAAAACATGCTGAAACAGAGTTCATATAGAGCTGTAAAACATATGCGTTGGAAAACTGAAAACTCGAAACCACTTTTTTTATTTTTATCTCCAAACATTTTAATCCACTTAGTAATTGATTTGAAATTGCTATATACATGTATTAAAAATCATGTTTTTCAAAACACAATTGGAGTATAGATAACGAAAATTATTTTAATCAATTCGATAAATTAGTTAGATTACCAAATAAAACATAATGATTTGCAAAAGTATCTTATTATAACATCGATTTTCAAATAAAGAAATAGTTGACATTTCACTTTTATCATTTTTATGACAGTTTTATAATTAATTATGAATGAACTTTAACGTACTATAACAATGCTTTTGCTGTCTGTTCAGAAAAAAAAATTTTTAAAAGAGTTTCCGCTTGACTAAATGTCATTAACTTTAGGCTATTCATAATTTTAAATTTAATCATAATTTTAGTCTTATTTTTCTATACTAAATTTCAAATGCATATAAGAATATCAAGATAAAAATCTACAGTTGTAACCAGTATATCAAGTTAAATCATACCACTAATCTATGTTAAACTAACACTTTAATGATCATACAAAAAGAAGCCAAATATCATTGGTTTCATTCCAAAATTAAGTCTATACTTCAAAAATACGGGTACTAAGCCTATAAGGTATATATTAGCTTAAGCCACAGGTAAGTTAGCTTTCCTTATTATTTGCTTTTTTATTGGCAGTTTTATAATTAATTATAAATGAACCTAATAACCTATGGCAATGCTTTTGCTTTTTGTTCAGAAAAAGAAAATTAAAGAGCTTCCGCTTGACTAAATGTGATTAACTTCTGGCATATCATAATTTTAAAAGTTAATCATAATTTTAATCTTTAACTTCTATGCTAAATTTCAATTGCAAATAAGAATGGAAAGATTAAAATCAGCAGTTGTAACGAGTATATCAAGTTACATCATACCAATAATCTATGTTAAACTATCCCTTTCAACAAAAGAAAAGGCACCAAATATCATTAGTATCATATAAAAAGGCTCCAAATATCATTAGTTTCATTCTAGCTTTGTCCTTCGAAAAAAAGGAGTACTAAACCTATACTAAGGTAAGTTAGCTTTTGAATGATACTAATCATATTTCCCTCATTAACTTTGTAAAAAATATCTAAACTCCCAAAATATTTTACAGTGATTATACTTATATAATTTTTTAAAATTTACATTTGCAATTTTATTTACATTTGCAATTGCTCATTTGTAAAATACAGTAATTACTTTCTTAAGAAAAACACATACTAGTGTGTCTAAAAAGTAAGACCAATTATTTCTTTTTCAAAAATTCTTTATTTATTCTTCCAAATTTATTTCATCACCTTCAAAGTAATCCCCTCCGGACACAATACATTTATGCCAACTTTTTTCCAATCCTCAACTCATACTAAAATGCCATCAACAGAGATGGCCTTCAAAGCGCGTGGCGATTCAAGTTGAATCTCTTCAATCGACTCAAAACGTCGTCCCCTGAGTGGTCTTTTGAGTTTAGGGAATAGCCACAAGTCGCACAATGGTAATATGGTGGTTGTAGAACGATATGGGTTTGATTTTTGGTGAAAGAGTCACAAAGAATCAATGCAGTGTGAGCTGGCATTTTGTGTTTTCGGTACAAATCGAGATTTGACGCGTTTGTGATTCAAAACATCTTTTAAAATGGAATTGACCGATATTTTGAAATTCCAACAACATTATCAATCTAATTGTAAATCGACAGTTTGCAAGCACCAAATCTTTAATTTTTTGGACGTGAGCTTCGTCAGTTGAGGTTGATGATCGTCCAGAGGGCTCTTCATCTTCAATGCGATCTCTGCCTTCTTTGAACTGTTAATACCACTTCTAAACTTTTCTTTCTGATATAGGAATGCTCACCGAATGCCTTCTGAAACATTCTATACGTTTCGCAAACAAAATTCAATGCAAGTTCTTTGCTCAATTAATTGAGACATTTCAAAAATCGACGGGAATCAGTTTTTGCGTCTCACAAAGCCAAGCATAACTCAAACATTAATGAATATTTTGACGTGAAATTTCACACAGATATCAAGGACAGTGCCAGCAACCTAAAAAAGTAAAAAAATTTAATTCCATAAGCCCCGGAATTAAATTGAAAATTTGACTTACTTTTTTTTTCGACACACAGTAGTATGTGCTTTTTTTAATGTTTATACATTTGCGAATATCTTATCTTTGTTAAATATCATTACTTAATTAAAAATTTAGCAATATCTAACCAATAAATCATAAAACGTTACTGTAATTATGTAATTAATTTTTTTAATGTAATTCAAGGAATGTGTTCTTGTCAAATTAGAATAGTATTTAAATAATATAACATCATAATAACTTTTGATAAAAAAGAATATTATTTTATAAAAATGAATTATGTGGGATGCAATGAATTATGTGGATATAATTAATCCTTATTTATTCGTTATGAAAATTAAATATTTTATATCTATTCATTTTTTAAGAAAAGTAAAATCATAGAAAAATTTTAATTAACGGTATATTTGATTAAACTATTATAACTTTATGTTTTTTTTTATATGTAAAAAATCTGCTAATTCCCAATTCCTTACTTCCAGATGTTGTTCCTCATTGTATTATCTACCATTGCTTTGGCTCACGGTTCAGTTATTCAACATGTAAGCAATAAAACTGTAAAATATTATACATTAGCTATGGATGCCTTTAAAAATATTTTTTTACTTAGGTCAACATAAATAAAGTATATCATTAGGTATAAATTTTTAATATTTCTCTCAAGAAAATGTGCAATATATGTTTATGTAGAAAAAAAAGAATTTAATATGTTGAAAAAAAGAAACCAATAAATGCCAATAAATTAGGAAAATTTAATTTTATTATTTAATAATTTAGATAATCCAACAGATGCTGATAAAAAACATACGTCTATTTAAAAATTATAAAAATTGACGAAAATTTTTTTTTAAAAATTAAAATGCTCTAAAATATGATTAAAGGTAACAAATAAATAGTATTTAAATAATTCCGTACTATTAAATTAGTTGATCATAGAAATCACACTAAAATCCGAAAATTATTCTCAATAATTTACAGAAATTTACAACTAAAATCTATGCATAAATTTTCTGGTGTATAAATTATATAAAATGTGGTAATCATTTCATTTAAATTTGACATTAGATATTTATTAGTAGTTTTATTTATGTGTTTTTAACTCTCAATATAAGTGATTTACCGCATGATCACCTCAAAGTTCTAATGAGTCAGTGTACTATAGTTTTGGATCTAATATGCAAATAGACTGATTAAATTTAAGCGTGAATTTCTATAAAATAAAAATTAAAGAATAAAATGTATTTATAAAAATTTTACTAATATTTGCTATTTATTTCAATTAAATAATTGTCTTGAAACTCAAATTGAACTCAATAGAAAAAAAAAATGAAATTTCATTAATTAAATTACAGAGCTTTTAATTATTTACGCTACATCTAAATCATTAGGAAGATTCTCACATACGAACTACATAGCTGGCCGTCCAGGTCTTTGCTTTAAGTAATATCACTAAAAAATTAATTATCTCGGAAATTAAAAGCAATTAAAAAAGAAATATTTTTGCTTGTTTTCTTCTATTAAGTAATGATTAAAACTTCCTTTAATAATAAAGTGTCCTTTTCGTAGGCAATTTTAACTCTTTTTAACCAGATTTAAACTATGTTTTCCTGATTTTTGCTTTTGCAATGTTGGTAGAGTGGAGAACATTGACTACATTCTTTTTAACTGCTTTAGGCCGGAAAATTTTAGAAATATTACTTATTTATTTTAGATCGTTCCCGTTCCTCATCATGCCCCTCAACCTTATAAGTTCGGATACTCCATCAAGGACCACCATGGTGAACAACACAGACAAGAATCAGGAAACGGTGCAAAAGGATCAGTTGTAGGAAACTACGGTTTCACTGACGACAGGGGTATCGCCAGACAAGTCAACTACGTCGCTGACCATGCCGGATTCAGAGCTCGGGTCAAGACCAACGAGCCAGGAACCGCCAACCAGAACCCCGCTGCAGTCCAAGTCATCTCCAACACTCCTTATGTTGCAGGTGTATCTGCTTATGTACCAGTGGGTCCAGCTGTAGGATATGGTTATGGTCCTTTGGGTGGCAATGTACGTTTTGGTGTCGCCAATTATCAACAGGAATTAGCTGGTGGTGCTATCAGAGGATATGATGGCCAATTGGTTCCCTTTTGTAATTTTTAACTTTTAGACTTTTCTTCTCTAGAAGTTTCTAAGATCTTCCACTACCTTCTTAAATTTTTGTAAACTTATATTTTAAGTATCGATTTATATTGAGATCATTGAAAAATTCTGTTTCTCGGTTTTCTTCTATGATTGATCAACATTCTTTTTTTTTTTTTTTTTTTTTTAGAAATAATACATGTCCAAATTTCCTTAAAAATTATCTATGTAATTTTTCATGAAATTCTTCATTCCTGTTTATGAAAGAAATATATTTGAATAACACAAGTTGTTACTCAATAAAATGATGCTTTTAAAAATATTATTTTTGTGTTTTTCCTTATTCTTTCGTAGAAAAAATGATAACTGAAAATTTATTCTATGGAATACGTTTTTTTTTTTTTAAACGGTTATCCACTAGATGACACTTTCTTATGGATTTAATACTATATTAATTTAACAAAAAAAATAAAGTTTGTAATAAAATAAAGTTATTACAAGTCAAAATTTTAAGATATTCAGTAACAATTTTAAATCATTTATGAAAAGCTTTGTAAATTAGAATATCATCAATACAGAATTCGTAACTAATGTTCTGTATTTATTAAAATTGTAATGCATTAACTTACAATACACAAGAGCAAAATGGTACATAATCAAAAAGTGTAATTTGTATTGATCGTTTCTCAATGCGAATCATAGAAAATATCACATATTACAATCTTTAAAAATTAATAACACCTCTTTACTAAACTGTCTGGTCTCCGAACTGAGAGTCCATGCTGCTGCAAATATCGTCGAACTGTTCGTGCAGACCCTTGTTGTCTTGCAAACGACCCCATTTCTTGACTCAGGGCTCGTGACGGGGCTGCACGATCCATTAAGACCATGCGGGTAACATGCCTGTCTTCCCGGCTACTAGTGATAGGGGGCCGTTAAGATCCATCACGGCGTTCCGTATTACCGTCCTGAACCCATCTGTTCCATATTCTGCTAACAGTCATTGGATCCCGACCGACGAGTAACAATACTGCGATACGATAAACCGCAATCCCGGTACGCTACAATTCGACCTTTATCAAAGTCAGAAACGTGCTGGTACGCATTTCTGCTTTATAAACCAGGCATTAGAACGAAGTTCAAATGTAATTTGTGTATGAGAAAACGTTTGAACAATTTCCTTGTTTAAACACATTGTAAGTGTTGCGCCTGCTTTGTTTGAATGCGCGGAAAAGCTAATATTTTGCATATCACAGCACCTTCTTCCTACCGTTTAAATTTCACGTTTATAGCACGTCGCCTTCTTGGTGCAGCAAATTTTAATGGCCAGTTGTGCATATACAGAAACTTTAAAATTTTGTACATCTATTGATGAAAGAAGATGTTGAAGACTGATATTTGATCAGTAGATGTGGTAAAAGCTAGGAGAAAGGAAAATTAAATTCATGGAAGGAAGGAAAAATTGAATAGCTTAATTTAATCGAATAGTTAGTTTGGAGAAATATTCGTCATCAGTTAAACATAATGTATTGCAAAGTAGCAAATGTATGGTAAAAGTAGTTCCTGAAGATGGAATCAATTTTTGGATATAGGAAAAGTAAGTTAAAGACTAGATGGTTGGCATACACATCACGGAATGAGAATTGTTATTTAATATTAAAAGTTGAGAGAAACCGCGTTATAAACGTTTTTATAATATATTGCAGCGGAAGTTTTTCCTATTATTAAAATAAATTGTTGGTTATTGGAAACGTGTATTGTAGATTAGAATGTTGACACATGCATCACGAAATGAGAATAATTGGTTAATTTTAACGCCCTAGAGAAATTGCAATATAAATGACGTTTTCCAACGATGGAATCAATTTTTGAAAAGTTTTTGAACTCTAGGACCTTGGCATAAACATCAAGAAATGATAATCCTTATTTAACATTAACAGCCAGGAGAAAATTATTATAAATGTTTCTGTTCTACAACAATACATACTTTTGATTAGAGTGTCAATTGAAATTGTTAAAAGATGATTCAACATCATATATTTGTATGCTTGTAGACTCCTAGCTTTTGCTACGGGTCTACAAGCATACAGATATAATTGGTATATATACAGATATATATATATATGTAATAAACATATTTTGCTAATTTTTCTTGATGTCGCAAGAAGACGACAGATGAGACAACATAATAGTAGAAATAATTGTATACCAGTCGAATGACTTTAATGTACAGTCCAACAATAGGGATGTTTCTCTTCTGCAACAATACACACTTACGATTAGAGTATCAATTGAAATTGTTAAAAGACGATTCAACATTATATATCTGTATGCTTGTCCTAATAATCCTTGCTTGTAATCCTAGCTTATGCTACGGGTCTACCAGCATACATACAATTCATACATTCACAAATACATATACATATCATTGATATATACGAATGGCCGAGTGGGTTAGCGCTCTGGCGCCCGGTACCACACGTTTCGTGTTTGAGTCCGGTGGTGCCATGGACGTTTGTAGTTGTACGGAATCCACTTTAAAAACCGTAGGTCCCGGTCTAACATGACTGTGGGCGTTGGGCGTAAGGCTGAAAACCCTACTCCGTAAAAAGAGACATCTCCTGTTTCGAAATCTGCCTGTAGGTAGTAGACGGCCTTGGGCCACCATTGGGCTGTTGCGCCAATGATGATATACCGATGTATATGTGTAATATATACACTAAGAGCCAAAAAACATTATGACCACCCCTACATTTTGCAATGAACTCTCCTGGATGACGTGGAAGGGATATTTAACTGGTATTAAGTGGTGGTATTAATCCATGCCAAGACGGGTTGAAGCTGTGTTGCGCGCCAAAGGCGTAACAACTCGTTATTGACAGGTGGTCATAATGTTTTGGCTCTTGAGTGTATATTTTGTTATTTTTTCTCTTGATGTCATAAGAATACGTCAGATGGAGACAACATAATAGTGGTAGAACAAATTTTATACCAGTCGAATCACTCTAGTGTACAACCCAATAAAAGGTGACTCATATTTGTAGGAAGCACAGGATACGAAGCAATCCTGCATTTGGAAACGAAAGTGCCTAATTTGGAGAAGATGAGTAAGGGTTACATCCTCTTATACATCACTGGGAATAAAACATGACATGCCTGCAATACGGAAAAAAAATCTCAGATATTTTCTGATCCTTTACTCTACAGCAATTGGAGATGAAATCTTTTTAATGAAGAATATATGATTCTCGATTTGTGAACGACTTCTTTTTTTCTTACAATCGATTAGTAATCGATGATTCTCAGTCCTTGTTTGCCGTCCAATCGATTGGTCAGTATGATTCGTTTTAGAGAATCAGTCAAGCAGTTTAATAATTGGTAATCACTCTTCTACAGGAATCCTCAATCCTATTTAATACACTCAATGACTCCATACAATTCCGGTCTGTAGCAATGTTTTCGTAACGGAAAACGACATACTTTATGAAAATAATTTTTCATGCAAAAGTAATTTTTAGAAATATTTTACTTTTTTTATGTCTCTGCATATTGGTTTTTCTAATGCAGCTGGCAAAGACTGTTGTCTTTGATGCTTTAGGCAACTTCTGCACCGACGTTACTCACTTAGCACTATCCAGGAGGTGCGTGTAGCTGAAGATGAGCTACGGACGTGGAGTAACTATACCTCCGCAACGATCATGTTACACCGGGACTTACGGTTTAAAATTGACTCCGAACCACTACAAACATCCATGACACCGCCGGGAATCGAACGATACATGTGCTACCGAGCGCCACTACGCTAGCCATTCGACCATTCAGGTCCTCTGCATAAAATGTAAATTTATTTCGAATTTATATCATAAATAAAAGAAAATACATTTTATGCAGATTATTTTTAAATCTGCATAAAATGTATTTTTTTTTTTTGATTTATGATATAAATTGAAATAATTAAAAATTTTTCCTTGCTCTAAGTGTAATTTCTTTACCATATTTTCAATATCTTATTTCCTCCGTAACACAAAATTCCTAAATTAGTTTTTATTTTTAAATTATTTATTTATTTATTATTTTGTTTATATTTAGCTCATATATTGCATTTATTTTAAGGAATAGCCCTTCGTTAAAAGAGGACGAAAACTTTTAAAAATAACTGCCTCCCATTTGAGTATCGAATGGGGGATAAAATCCAGATAATTTCCAACAGGCTATTTGATTGTCGATGCAAGGTGTTAACATACATCGTCACATTTTCATCGAGTCTCCTCGTTTCTGAAAATAGTGATTGTAGTGTATCTTAGTCACTCATGCTAAATGCTCCATGTTATCATTGAGTCAACCTACTAGCCCCTAATTAGGTTTTGAAGAGTAAAAAAAATATATAATAAAAATAACGATTACATTTAAAATGCTAGTTTAATTTAATGCATTTAATAAAATAAATTCTATCTGCAATATTTTTTATATTAAATACTAGTACTGATGTTAAAATGTGTATTGTAGTTAGTTATATTGTTGCTTTTTAACAATGATGTATTATATAAAAATTGTTTCCTTTCGGCCAATTGTTTTGTAATAATAATGTATAATTTAAACAAATGCTTTAACAATGTGTTTGTTTATATAAAATGAACAAATAAAACTACTTTTGTTTAAAACAAAGAAATTTTCACATTGATTATTGTTGATTTCAAACTGAGTGAGTTTGAGTTTTGCTAATTTTTGAGATTTTGTGATTTTGCTGAGGTGGCAGATTTGATTTACTGAGAGTAAAAGGTCTAAAAATGGCTGTTTTGGTTACAGTTGTTGTTGCGAGTTTTGCAACTTATTTTTTGCCGTAGTGAAGTTCATCTTCAAGATGACATTGTATCGTTGTTCTTAGTCGTTGAATACGTGTTTATGATGAGATTTATCAGAACATTAATGTTCTCAAGATTTACGATAGAAACAACTGAAATGTTGAAAGTTATTGCCACTGGATCAGATGAACCAAAGTTCATCAAAGAAAACCACAGTTCCATCGTTTATTTCTAAAGGATGTTTGGCTTTTGTACGATGGTTTTAGGCATTGAGGCGAAACTAGCTTTTGCCGGAGATGGCATGGTTGAACAAAAACAAAATCAATGACTTTCAAACCGATTGTGACACCTCTAGTTAGATCTAGAGAAATTTAGTTGTTTTGCCAAGCCTTGGGGTTGAAGGCTGAGTTGTCAGGAGTAAAAATGAAGAATTAAAAAAAAAATTTTGAAATAAAACTAGGGACAATAATTATTATGAAACCCAGCACCTGTGTCGAGCTAACAATGGAACATAACAAAATTTGGCGTATAAATGAAACTTTGGAACCAAGCAAAACTTTGCTAGAGAGGAATTGCATAGTACCTGCATCAATGTGAGAATTAAATAGAATCAAATAGAACAGATGTGTGAAACCCAGTAAAAATTGGCCAAGAGAAATTTGCAGTACTGTACTAAGATGACAAATGAATATAATAAATTTAGACAGTTCTATGACACTATTAAACCAAGAAAGTATTGGCCAATAGAAATTACGCAGTACCTCTTATTAAATCGGCATTTGGACATAATAAAATTGGACAGATCTGTATAATAAAACATTGAAGCCAAGTATAAAATAGACTTTAGAAATTACATAGTACCTGTAACAACTGACTATTAAGTATAACAAATTGGACAGATCTGAAATCAAGCCCAAATTGGCCAACAGAAATTGCCCAGTATCTGCACCAGGATAACAATTAAAATAAAATAAAATTGGACAAATCTATGAAACTTTGAATCCAAACAAAAAATGGATCAAGAAATATTACATAGTATCTGTGTGAAGCTGACGAATAGAAACAAAATTGTACAGATCTGTGAAACTATAAAAACAAGGAAATATTGACCAAGAAAATACTTAGCACCAAACTGGCAATTGGACATAATAAATTTGTACGCATATATGTAATTAAACTTTGAAGATAAGAATAAAATTGAGTTCAGAAATTACACAGTACCTGTGCAAAAGTTGACAATTTAATCTTAAAGAATTTGGACAGATTTATGAAATCATGAAACCAAGAGAAAATTGCCCGAGAGAAATTACGCAGTACCTGTACCAAACTGACTATTAAGTATAACAAATTGAACAGATCTAAGTAACCAAGCAAAAATTGGCCAAGAGAAATTGCAGAGTATCTGCACCAGGAGGACAATTAAATATAATAAAATATGAATATAAACAAAAAAAAAATAGCGCATGAAATATTACATAAATATCTGTGCCAAGCTGACGAATAATAACAAAATTACACAGATCTATGAAAACAAGTAAATATTTTCCAAGAACACTTATTTAGCACCTGTACCAAGCTGGCATTTGAACATAACTATATTGTACAGATCTATCTAATGAAATTTTAAGCCAAGTATAATATTGACTTTAAAATTACGCAGTACCTGTACCAAGCTCACAATTGAACATAATAAATTTGGATAGATTTGTGAAACCAAGCAAAAATTGCCCAAAGTGAAATTGTACAGTACCTGTAATGAAGCTGACAAATGAATAATCATTAGCATCGAACTCACGGATTCTGTGTAGTTAACCATCTAGTATTTAACCACTCGAACATATTGCCCCTGACAGGTGTATGAAACTTTGAAATTAGACAGATGTATGAAACTTTGAAACCAAGCAAATATTTGACCTAGAGGAATTTCATAATGGCTGCAGCAAGATGACAATGAAATATAATATAGGTAGATCTATGAAACTTTGAATACAAGCGAAGAATTACATATAAAATATTGCTTAGTATCTGTGCCAACTGAAGAATAATAATAAAATTGTATACATCTATGAAACTGTGAAATCAAGCAAATATTGCCCAAGAGAAATTTACTTAGCATCTTACTAAGCTGGCGTTTGTACACTCATGTCCATAAATTAAGGATAATTCAGAATCACACATAAATAGAACTCTAAAATAAAAATTTCACCTTTAGAATTATCACACACATCTTGAAGAAGAATATGCAAATTACAGGAAACCACCAGATGGCGCGGATAGGTTGTCACAATGACGAGAGTGTAAGAGAGGGGTATATAAGGAATGGTGGCAAAAGAAGTAAAATTGTTCACAAAGCGCTTTAACAGCCTTTCAGTGCAATAACCGCATAGTTATGGCACAAAGGAAGCATTTGGATGATTTTTACGTGGTAGAATGATCGGACGACTGGAATGTGGACGTACCCAGCTGGAAGTATCCAAGGAACTTGAATCGCCCAGAGTGTCATCTCCAAGGCTTTGGCAACGATTCCAAGATGATGGTAATGTGAGTAGATGATACAGCACAGGTCGCCCCCGAGTGTCAACGCCGAATGAGGACCGGTATTTAGCAGTTACTGCCAACAGAAACAGACGGAGCACAGCATCAGACCTGTCTCGTCAGCTCTTCAGCTACCGGTACGACAGTTTCGAGGCAGACCGTGTACAGACGCTTAGGGCACATTGGTCTATATGCACGTAGGCCGGTCAGATGTGTTCCACTTACCGCAACTCACTGTCGCCTGCGATTAATCTGGAGTAGAGAGCATGCATTGTGGACACCGCAACAGTGGTCTGGTGTGATGTTTTCCGACGAGTCCAGGTTTAGTTTGAAGTCTGATTCTCGCCGGACTTTCATATGAAGAGCGCCAGGTACCCGTTACCACCAAGAGAACACCCATTGAACGACACCGTTACGGTGGTGCAGGATGGCTCGTTTGGGGAGGAATTATTCTTGGTTCCAGAACTGACCTGCTTGTTCAGAGTGTAACGATGACAGGCCACATCTATCGGGATGTCATTCTGGAACAACATGTACGTTTGTTTCGGGGCGCCATGGGTGCTGAATTTCTGTTTATGGATGACAACGCCCGTCCTCACCGTGCAAACATTGTAGACGAATGCCTTCAATTGGAGGATATCACCCGTATGGATTGGCCAGCATACTCACCGGACTTGAATCCAATAGAGAATGTGTGGGATATGCTTGGCCGACGAATTGCAGCCCGTCAACACCCTCCCACCTGTCAAACCGGAACTTCGAGGGCATTACTTGATGAGTGGTGTAATATTCCCCAAGATCAGATTGACAATTTAATAATACGCCGCATGCCTAGGTGTTGTAAGGCCTGTATTGCATCGTCCGAGATACATACTCCATATTAACCATCATACTAACCAGGTTATACTGTTTTTTTGTAAATAGGTTCTTTTTGAAATTTGCTCCAGGGAGTAAAAATCGCAATTTTTATTAATTATGTCAAACATGTAGCATCTTTTTTTGCTCTTTTGCCTTTTGTTTAATAAATAGACTTTACAAATAAGTCAAATTTGTTTTGCTTCTGTCTCTTTCTTTGCCTGAACTTCATTATCCTTAATTTATGGACATGAGTGTAAATAATAATATTGTACAGATCTATGCAATGAAACTTTGAAGTCTAGAATAAAATTGAGTTGAGAAATTACACAGTACCTGTACCAAGCTGGCATTTGGGCATAATAATATTGTACAGATTCTATGTAGAGAAATTTTGAAGTTAAGTATAAAATAGCTGACTGTTAAGTATAACAAAATCGAACAGATCTAGAGAACCACGCAAAAGGTGGCATAGAGAAATTACACGGTATCTGAACCAGGATGACAATTAAATATAATGAAGTTGGATAGATTTAAGAAACTTTGAATGCAAATAAAACATTGCACATGAAATATTACTTTATTTTATTTTTATTCTTTAATTTTTTATTTTTAAATATTACTTTTATTATTGTACAGATCTATGCAATGAAACTTTGAAGAGAAGTATAAAAATTGATTTGAGAAATTATGCAGTACTTGTACCCAGCTGACAAATAAATATAATAATTTTAGACAGATCTATGAAATTTTAAAATCAAGCGAACACTTGCCCGAGAGAATTTCATAGTACCTGCATCAAGATGACTGTAT
>BPLR01012450.1:0-27983 GCA_021605095.1 Caerostris extrusa
ATTTTTCTAGTGCATCTGGCAACACTGATGCAGTTATCTTTACGTCATAAAAAGGGCTGCACAGCTGTTACCCATTTAGTACCTGTAGCTTTAAAATATGCTACGGATGAGTAACACTAGCCCCCCAACACTCTACTATCGTTTTTATACTAGTACCTACGGTTTAAAGTGGATTTTGAACCACTCGAAACATCCATGGCACCACTCGGACTCGAACCCGAAAACTGTGGCACTAAGAGCCAAAGCGATGTCACGAAGAATATTCTATTGTTTATTTCGGTATCACTGCAATTTAAAACCATAATTTAGATGCACCTAATTGAATGTCTTAAAACCATACAAATTGAATTGGTTTATTCAAAGCGCAGACGCAGGAAATTCAGGCTACTTCCTTGAAGACCTGAAAGTGAATTATCAATTTTATACGGCAGGCATGTTATCTATAGGCCTGTTACGGCTCGTGTAAAGTACATAAAAACTATCCATATCAGCAAATAAAGATGTTTACTGTTAAGATTCTTGCATTTTGTCAAGTTCATGTTCCTCTCAGACATTCAGAAAAACTGTATTTTAAGACGAACCTAGTTTGATCGATGATACAGCCATCTGGGGAAAACCACAAATTAGACATACACCTTTCCATGACGCTAATTGAGCGAAATAAAGCCATACAAAACCTTATGCAAATCATAGACACAGGAAATTCCAGGCTACTTTCCCCTTAAAAAAGTCAATTTCGGAAGCCCAGTATGGTATCTAAATACCTATTATAAGGCTCTTATAAAGTCCATAAAAATTATCCATATAAGCAAACAAAGAAAAAACCAGGATGTTTACAAAAATACAAGAATCTTAACAGTAAAGTTCATGTTTCCTTAATACATTCATAAAAACTGTATTTTAAGATGAACCTAGTTTGAGCCATCAGGGAAAAAATTGCAGCATTTTCTTCAACCTCCTAAAGAGCAAAATTTTTTTTCGTCTGGGTTTTCATCTATGCGCATCTACCCTATCACAACGTTCAATTTTATATTATTTATTTCTTTTTTTGTTCATCTTCTTCATGGACTTTCCCCAAGAAGGAAGAAAACCTCAAACTTCACGCATCATGTACCACCATCTCATTCCGACTGAAGACAACCATTTTCATCTTCCATGCCTCGCCAAACATTCCAATACATTCCAGTGAAAAGAAGAAAACAGAATAAATAAATAAACATGACTGATAAAAAAAAAAATCATTTCCGCCGGAAGATCTGCAGTGAAAAAAAAAAAGTTTAAAAAAAATCTTCAGCTAAGAATAAAAAATGGTGTAAAGAATAATGCTATTCATCGTTGTTATGGCAACAGCATCCCATAAAGAATTTTCAAGCAACAAGAGTCAACGTTCCGATACATTTCTCATAACTTTGATTAAGTTTCCCAATATCCCTGGAATTATTTCCGTAGCCAGGGGATCACGAGAACGTAGTAAATGTTAATACTCCCCAGTGGGTGAGAGCTATCAGTCGTAGAAACAGCATATGCAACATAACACGAAGAACAACAGCATTAAAATGAAAAGAATACTGTTATATTACCACGAAGTTTTATAAGGAAGCTACAAAAAAAATGCGTATGAAAATATATTAGGATGTACATAAATAACTTTTTATGATACAAAGAGATGATTTTGGAGATAAAATGTCAAATATGTTCATAAGTATGCTATCTAACTACGAGACTTCTGATTATATAGTATGTGTATCATGTGTTTTGCTGATTATATTCAAGCACATTTATAAGATTTTCTGTAGTGTAATAAACTGCATTAATCTAATTTTTATATATATTCGCGGTTTTTCTTTTTACATTATACATAATAATTTTTATATTGTATTAAATAAAAAAATGTTTCATTTCTTCCGAAAATTTAGGGGCATAACCAAAACAAAAATTCAGATTTCAATTACATTTATTTCCACATTTGGCATGAATTATTACTTTTAATATTTTTCTAATGCAGCTGGCAATGCGAAACATTTATCTTTATGCCATAAGCAAAAGGGCTCCACCGCTGTTACTCATTTAGCACTACCCACGGAGGATGTGTGAAGTTTGAAGATATGCTACAAAGCAATAGTCACTCGGCTATTAGGCCACAATGTTTGCTATACGATATTTATTTCAGTATTACTGCAATTTAAAACCACAAATTAGACGCACCCTAATTGAATGGCTTAAAAAGCCATACAAACTGATCTTGCTTATTCAAAACATAGACACAGGAAATTCAAAGCTACTTCCTTAGAGCTTTATAGTGACATGCCGTATATAGACCTGTTTATGGCTCATAGTAAGTCCATAAAAACTATCCATATAAAAAAAAGGATGTTTAGAAAAAAATGCAAGAATCTAAACATTGAAGTTCCTGTCCGTCTCAGATATTCATAAAATCTGTATTTTCAGACGAACCTAGTTGGATCGATGAAACGGCCATCAGGGAAATAATTCAGCATGTCACTTTCAACCTCTTAAGGAGCACATTTTTCTTATGGTTTCATCTATGCGTATCTAACATCCACTACTCTATCACATACTTCAATTTTATTTTATTTTATTTATTTTTGTACATCTTCCTCATCGACTTTCACCAAGAAGAGAAAACCTCAAACTTCACGCACCATGTACCCTCTCCTTCCTACTGAAGACAGCCATTTTCATTTTCCATGCCTCGCCAAACATTCCAATACATTCCAGTAGAAAGAAAAAAAAATAATAAATAAACGTGACTGATAAAAAATATCATTTCCGCTGGAAGATCTGCAGTGAAAAAAAAAGTTTAAAAAAAATCTTCAACTAAGAATGATAAAAATAGTATAAGTATAAAGAATAAGCTATCCCGTTGTTATGGCAACCGCATCAGGGGAATTTTCAAGCCACAAGAGTCAACGTTCCAAAACCTTTCTCATAACTTTGATTAAGTTTCCCGATATGCCTGGAATTATTTCTATTGTCTAGGGATCAAGAGAACATAAATATTGATACTCCCAGGGGGTGAGAGGTATCAGTCGTAGAAACAGCATATGAAAAATAACTTCAAAGAACAACAGCATTAAAAGGAAAAGAGCATTGTTACATTAACACAAGAAAGTTTTATATCATGCTACAATGGAAAAACTTTGTATGAAAATATATGAACATAAACTCGATTTGCATATAGATAAATATTAGATTAGTTTGTTGATAAAATGCAAAATGTTTTCATAAGACTATTATTTGAATACGAGACTTCTGTCTATACTGTATTTAGTATATTTTTTTGCTGATTATTTAAAGCATATTTATAAGACTTTGTTGTTGGAAATAAATTACATTTATCTTTGTATATAGAGAGATAATATTTGACTGTTTTTTTCTTTTAAATTATACTTATTTTTTTTATTTTATATTACATACAGTAAATTCCATTTCTTTTGATGCGTTTATGGCATTACCAAACACAATATTTTTCTAAGTGGATGTTACAATTATCTTTATGCTTTAGGCAAAGGGCTGCACTGATGTTGCTTATTTAGCACTACCAGGGGCACATGTAGCTTAAGATAGGCTACGGATGAAATTAACACTACCCTACAACACTACTGTCATACCTAGACCGGGACCTACGGCAAAGAGGATTCGAACCACTACAAACAACCATGGACTTGAACACGAAACCTGCAGCACCAAGAGCCAAAGCACTATTCACTCGTCTATCAGGCCACAGAGTTTTGCTATACAATATTTATTTCAGTATTACTGCAATTTTAAACCATAACTTAGACGCACTAATTGTATAGTTTAATGCAATGCATATATGTATAGTTTAATGCACATTGATCGTATTTATTTAAACCATATACATAGAAAATTCTAGGTTACTTCCTTGAATGCGCTTGATTGTAAATTTTGTTGTCAAGGCAAGCTATCTATAGACCTCTGTTACGGCTCATATAAGTACATAAAACTATCCATATAAGAAAAAAAAAAAGGATGCTTTCAAAATGTAAGATTCTAAAAAGTAAAGTTCCTGATTCTCTCATTCATAAAAAATGTATTTTAAGATATGAACATAGTTTGATCGATGAAACAGCCATCAGAGGAAAAAAAGTGCGGCATTTTCTTTTAACCTTCTAAAGAGTAAATTTTTCTGGGTTTCATCTATGCGTATCTAACATCCTCTACTCTATCACATCCTTCAATTTTTTTTTTTCATCTTCATCATCGGCTTTCACCAAGAAAGGAGAAAACCTCAAACTTCATGCACCATGTACCCTCTCCTTCAACTGAAGACGGCCATTTTCATTTTCCATGCCTCGCCAAACATTCCAATACATTCCGGTGAAAGAAAAAAAAAAGAATAAATAAATAAACATGACTGATAAAAAAAAAAATCATTTCCGCCGGAAGATCTGCAATGAAAAAAAAAGTTTGAAAAAAAAAATCTTCAGCTAAGAAAAAATAAAAAATAAAATAGTATAAAGAATAATACTATCCAACGTTGTTATGGCAACCGTATCCCTTAGGGAATTTCAAGCACAAAAAGTCAACGTTCCAAAACCTTCCTCATAACTTTGATGAGTTTCCCAATATCCCTGGAATTATTTCTACTGTGAAGGGATCAGGAGAACGTAAATATTGATACTACCCAGGAGTAAGGGCTATCAGTCGCAGAAACAGCATATGCAACATTACTTTAAAAAAGAACGACAGCATTAAAAGGAAAAGAACATTGTTATACTAACAAAAAAGTTTTATAGGAGGCTACAATAGAAAAATTATGTATGAAAATATATAAAATGCATATAAATACTTTTATTATCCTTAGAGATGATTTTTTGAAGATAAAATGCAAAATATGCTCATAAGTCATCTGAATGCAGAGACAGATGATTATACAGTTAATATAATTTGTTTTGCAGATTATATTAAAGCACATTTCTAAGACTTTATTGTAGTGAAATAAATTACAATGATCTATTTTTATATATAATCAAAAAACAGTTTTTCTTAAACGTTATACGTAGTCTTTTTTACATTATATTATATTGCATAACGGAAAACTGCATTTCCTTTGATGCGTTTGTGGCATTAACAAAACACAAAATATTTTATGCTAATATAGCTGACAATGCAGAAACAGTTATATTTATGCCATAAACAATGATGGTACCGCTGTTACTCATTTAGCACTACACAAAGGGTCACATTTATCTTTAAGATATGCTATGGATGCCAGTAACACTACCACCACAAAACTCTACAATCATATTAGACTGGGACCTATGGTTGAAAAGGATTTCGAACAACAAAAAAGTATCCATGACACAACTCGGACTCGAACCCGAAACCTGTGTCACCAAGAACCAAAGCGCTGGTCACTGGCAATTAGGCCACAGAGTGTGTGCTATACATTATATGCTATACAATTTAAAACCATAACATAGACGCACCTGATTGAGTGGATTAAAGTCATACAAATTGATCGTGTTTATTCAAAGCATATATAGCCAAGAAATTCCAGGCTACTTCCTTCACTGCCTGAAAGTGAATTGTCAATTTCAAAAGTCAGACAAGCCATCTATAGACCTGTTACAGCTCGTATAAAGTACATAAAAACTATTCATATATGCAAAAAAAAAAAAAAGAAAGGATGTTTACAAAATACAAGAATCTTAACAGTAAGTTCCTGTTTCTCTCAGACATTCATAAAAACTGTCTTTTAAGACGAACCTAGCTTGATCGATGAAACAGCCATCAGGGAAAAAAATTGCAGCATTTTTCTTTCAACGTCCTAAAGAGCAATTTTTTTCCTTCTGGGTTACATCTATACGTATCTAATATCCTCTACTCTATCAAATTCTTCAATTTTATTTTATTTTTGTTCATCTTCATCATCGACTTTTTCACCAAAAAGGGAGAAAACCTCAAACTTCACGCACCATGTACCCTCTCCTTCCAACTGAAGACAGCCATTTTCATTTTCCCTGCTTCGCCAAACATTCCAATACATTCCGATAAAATGAAAAATAAATAAATAAACATGACTGATAAAAAAATCATTTCCGCCGGAAGATCTGCAGTGAAAAAAAAAAAGTTTAAAAATTCTTCAGCTAAGAATAAAAAAAAATAATATAAAGAATAACACTATCCACCGTTGTTATGGCAACCGTATCCCTTTGGGGAATTTTCAAGCAACAAGAGTCAAGGTTCGAAACCTTTCTCATAAATTTGATTAAGTTTCCCAATATTCCTGGAATTATTTCTGCAGTCAGGGGATCAGGAGGACATAAATAGTTACACTCCCCACAGGGTGAGAGCTATCAGTTGTAGAAATAGCATATGCAACATAACTTTCAAAGAACAACTGCATTCAAATGAAAAGAACATTGTTATATTGAACATTTAACACGAAATTTTATAGGATGCTACAATAGAAAAATTGTCTATGAAATTATATTAGCATATACTCGGATGCTTATAAATACTTTTATGATCCATAGAAGTTAATTTTGTTGATAAAAATGCAAAATGTTATTATCTATTATCTGAATATTAGACTTCTGATTATACCGAATTTTTTTGCTGATTATATTAATGGATATTTATAAGACTTTGTTGTAGTGAAATAAATTATATATTTATATTCATATAGAGTGATAATTGACTATTATTTTTTTTACATTACTCATAATCTTTTTTACATTATATTACATAAAGAAAAGGTGCATTTATTTTGATGCGCTTGTGTCATTGCCAAAAACATTTTTTTCTAATGCAAGGGGCAGAGAAAGTTATCTTTATAGAATAAGCAAGGGCTGCACCGTTGTTACTCATTTATCACCACGCAGGGGCCACGTGTAGCTTTAAGATATGCTGCGGATGCCAGTAACACTACACCACGACACTCTACTATTATATTAGACAAAGACCTACGGTTTAAAGTGAATTATAAACCACTGTAAACATCCATGGCATCACCGGACTTTAACCCGAAACCTGTGGCATCAACAGCCGAAGCACTATTCACTCGGCCATCAGGCCACATATTTTGGTATACAATATTTATTTAAGTATTACAGCAATTTAAAACCATAACTTAGACGCACCTAATTGAATGGTTAAACCCCTCCCAACTGATCGTATATATTCAAAGCTTAGACATAGGAAATTCCAAGGTACTTCCTCAGAACCTTAAAGTGAAATGTCCATTTCAAAGCCAGACATGCTATCTATAGACTTGCTACAAGTCCTATAAAGTTCATAAAAACCGTTCATATAAGCAAAAAAAAAAAGGATGTTTACAAAATGGAAGAATTTTAACAGTACAATTTCCGTTTCCTCTGAGACTCAGACATTCATAAAAACTGTATTTTAAGGCGAACCTAGTTTGATCGATGACATATCCAGCCATCAGGGGGAAAAATTGCAGCATTTTTTCATCCAACCTCCTAAAGAGCAAATTTTTTTTCTTCTGGGTTTCATCTATGCGTATCTCTACAACGTCTAGTCTATCACATCTTTCAATTTTATTTTATTTTATTTTTTAATTTTTGTTCATCTTCATCATGGACTTTCACCAAGAAGGGAAAAAACCTCAAACTTCACGCACCATGTACCATGCTTTCACAACTGAAGACGGCCATTTTCATTTTCCATGCCTCGCCAAATATTCCAATACATTCCAGTAAAAGGAACAAAAATAAAGAATAAATAAATGAACATGACTGATAAAAAAAAATCATTTCCACCGGACGATCTGCAGTGAAAAAAAAAGTTTAAAAAAATCTTCAGCTAAAAGAAAAAAAAAAATAAAAAAAAAAATAGTATAAAAATAATGCTATCCAGCGTTGTTATGACAACCTAATTCCTTTAGGGAATTTTCAAGTAAGTAACAAGAGTCAACTTTTCGAAACATTTCTCATAACTTTGATTAAGTTTCCCAATATCCCTGGAATTATTTCTGTAGCCAAGGGATCAGGAGAACATAAATATTGATATTCACTACAGGGTGAGAGATATCAGTCGTAGAAACAGCATATGCAACATAATTCTCAAAGACCAACAGCATTTAAATGAAAAGGACATTGATATAGTAACACAAAAAGTTTTATAGGAGGCTACAATAGAAAAATTGTGTATGGAAAATATATTAAGATGCATATAAATACTTTTATGGTCCATAGAGATGATTTTGAAGATTAAAAGCAACAATTTTTATTAAGTCTATTATCTGAATATAAGACTTCTGATCATGCCGTATTTAATATAATTTGTTTTGCTGGTTGTATTGAATCACATTTATAAAACTTTGTCATAATGAAATAAATTACAAATATTCTTATAAATAGATAATAATGAACTGTTTTTTTTATATTGTAAATAATCTTTTTTCCATTATATTATATTACATATAGAAACGGATTTCTTTTGATGCATTTGTGGCATTACCGAAACACAAAATATTTTTTTCTAATGCAATTGAAAATGCAGAGACATCTTTATTCCATAAGCAAGGATTGCACAGCTGTTACTCATTTAGCAATACCCAAGATGCACGTGTAGTTTTAAGATATACTACGGACACTATCCCCACAACACTCTACCATCATATTAGACCAGGACTTACCTTTTAAAGTGGATTCCGAACCAATAGAAACATCCATGGCATCACCGGACTCAAACCGAAACCTGTGGCACCAAGAGCCAAAGTGCTGTCACTCGGCAATCAGGCCACAGAGTTTTCTATACAATATTTATTATAGTACTACTACAAGTTAAAACCATAATTTAGACACAGCTAACTGAATGGACTTAAAACCATACAAACTGATAGTATTTATTCAAAGCACATACACAAAGGAAATTCCAAGCTACATCCTAGAGAACCTTAAAGTGAATTGTCAAATTTGAAGCCAGACATGCTATCTACAGACTTTTACAGCTCTTATAAAGTACATTAAATCTATCCATATAAGCAAAAAAGGGATGTTTACAAAATGCAAGTATCTTAACAGTAAAGTTCCTGTTTCTCTAAGACATTCAAAAACTGTATTTTAAGACAAACTATAGTTTGATCGATGAAATAGCCATCAGGGGAAAAATTGCAGCATTTTTTTCTCCCACCTCTAAAGAGCAAATTTTTTTTTCTTCTGGGTTTCATCTATGCGTATCTAACATCCTCCACTCTATCACATCCTTCAATTTTATTTCATTTTATTTTATTTTATTTTTGTTCATCTTCATCATGGACTTTCACCAAGAAGGAGAAAACCTCAAACTTCAAGCACCATGTACCATCTCCTTCCAACTGAAGACAGCCATTTTCATTTTCCATGCCTCGCCAAACATTCCAATAAATTCCGATAAAAAGGAAAAAAAAAGAATAAATAAATAAACATGACTGATAAAAAAAAATCATTTTCACCGGAAGATCTGCAGTGAAAAAGAAAGTTAAAAAAAATCTCCAGCTAAGAAAAAAAAAAAAAAATTTATGAAGAATAATTCTATCCAGCGTTGTTATGGCAACCGCATCCCTTTGGGGAATTTTCAAGCAACAAGAGTCAAGGTTCCGAAACCTTCCTCATAACTTTGATGAAGTTTCCCGATATCCCTGGAATTATGTCTACAGTCAGGGGATCAGGAGGACATAAATATTGATACTCCCCACAGGGTGAGAGCTACCAGTTGTAGAAAAGCATATGCAACATTACTTTCATAGAATAACAGCATTAAAATGAAAAGAGCATTGTTATACTAACACATAGGATGCTACAAGAGAAAAAGTGTGTATGAAAATATATTACGATGCACATAAATACTTTTATAATCATAGAGATGATTTTAAAGAAAAAAAGGAAAATTTTTCGTATATCTATTATCTGTATACGAGACTTCTGATTATACCGTATTTAACATAATTTGTTTTACTGTTAATATTAAAGCCCATTTATAAGGATTTGCATTAGTGAAATAAATAAATTTATCTATATGTAGAGAGGGATAATAAAAGACTATTTTTTTAAATTATACATATTTTTATATTATATTATATTACATAAAAAAATTTCATTTTTTTATGCATTTGTGGCATTACCAAAACACAATATATTTTTTTTTTTCTAATGCAGCAGGTAGTACAGAGACAGTTATCTATATGCCAAAGATAAGGGTTGCACTGCTGTTACTCATCTAGCACTGGAAAGGGGGCACGTGTAGGGGTCACAACGTTCTACGATTCTATTAGACAGGAAACTACCGTTTACGGTGAATTTCAAACCACTACAAACATCCACGGCATCGTCGAAACTCGAATCCAAGAGCCAAAACACTAGTCACTCAGCCATCCAGCAACAGAGTTTGTTATACAATATTTATTTCAGTATTACTGCAATTTAAAACCATAACTTAGACGCATAAAATTGAACGACTTAAAGACATACAAACTGGTTGTATTTATTCAAACCACTGACATAGGAAATTCCAAACTACGTCCTTGAGGTCCTTAAAGTGTATTATCAATTTTGGATGCCAGACATGCCATTTATAGACCTGTTACGACTTGTCTGAAGTCCATTAAAATTATCCATATAAAAAAAAAAAAGGATATTTACAAAATCCAAGAATCTTAACAGTGAAGTTCCTGTTTCCTTAAAACATTCATGAAAACAATATTTTAAGACGAGTATAGTTTGATCGATGAAACAGCCATCAAGGAAAAACAAATTGCAGCATTTTTCTTTCAACCTCCTAAAGAGCAAATTTTTTTCCTTCTGGGTTTCATCTATGCGTATCGAATATCATCTGCTCTATCACATCCTTCAATTTTATTTCATTTATAGTTTTTGTTCATCTTCATCATCGACTTTCACCAAGAAAGGAGAAAACCTCAAACTTCACGCACCATGTACCATCTTCCTCCCAACTGAAGATCAACCATTTTCATTTTCCATGCCTCGCCAAACATTCCAATACATTGCAGTGAAAAAGAAAAAAATAAATAAACATGGCTGATAAAAAAAAATTTCCGGTGGAATATCTGCAGTGAAAAAAAAAAAAAAAAAAAATCTTCAGCTAAGAATAAAAAAATAAAAAAATAAAAAATAGTGAAAAGAATAATACTATCCAGCATTGCTATGGCAACCGCATCCCTTAGGGGAATTTTCAAGCAACAAGAGTCAACGTTCCAAAACCTTTTCATAACATTGATTGAGTTTCCAATATCCCTGGAATTATTTCTATAGTCAGGGGATCAGGTGGACATAAATATTGATACTCCCCACAGGGCGAGAGCTATCAGTCGTAGAAACAGCATATGCAACATAACTCTCAAAGAACAACAGCATTAAAATGCGAAGAACATCGTTATATTAATACAAAGCTTTATAGGGTGCTAAAATAAGTAAACTATGTATGAAAATATATTAACATGAACTCGGATGAATATAAATAAACACTTTTATGATTCACAGAAGATTATTTTGTTGATAAAATGCAAAAATATTTTGTAAGTCTTTATCTGAATACGAGACCTCTGATTATACCTTATTTAATATAAATTGTTTGCTGTTTATTTTAAACAACAATTATAAAACTTCGTTGTAGTGAAAATATTGCATTTATCTTTATGTATATATGATAATAATCGACTGTTTTTTTTACATTATATTATATTACATAAAGAAAAGTATTTCTTTTGATGCATTTGTGGCATTAGCACAACACAATTTTTTTTTTTTAGTACAGCTGGTAATACAAAAACTCTTATCTCCACGCTATAAGCTAGGGTTGCACTGCTGTTACTCATATAGCACTACCCAGAGGGCACGTGCACCGAGAAGATATCCTATTAGGACCGGGACCTATTGTTTAAAGTAGATTCTAAACCACTACAAGCATCCATGCCACTGCCAGGACTCGAATCCGGACAAGGGCACCAAGATCCAAAGCGCTAGTCACTCGGACGTACGCCGACAGAGTTTACTATACAATAATTATTTCAGTACTACTGTAATTTAAAATCGTAACTTAGACGCACCTAACTGAAGGGCTTAAAGTCATAAAAATTGACCGTGTTTATTGAAAGCATAGACACAGGAAATTCCAGGATACGTCCTTAAGGGACTTGAATTAAATTGTTAATTTCGTAAGCCCAGTATACTACCTATAGACCTGTTGTGGCTAGTATAAAGTACATAAAAACTATCCATTTAAGCAAAAAAAAAAAAAGGATGTTTACGAGAATCATAAATCTTGTCCATCTCAGACATTCATAAAAACTGTATTTTAAGATTTGAACATAGTTTGATCGATGAAACAGCCATCAGGGGAAACAAATGCAGCATTTTTCTTCCAACCTAAAGAGCAAATTTTTCTTCTGGGTTTCATCTATGCGTATCTAACATCCTCTACTCTATCACATCCTTCAATTTTATTCATTTATTTATTTTTTTGGTTCATCTTCATCATGGACTTTCACCAAGAAGGGAGAAAACCTCAAACTTCACGCACCATGTACCACCATCTCCTTCCGACTGAAGACAACCATTTTCATTTTCCATTTCCACGCCAAACATTCCAATACGAAAAAAAAGAATAAATAAATAAACATGACTGATAAAAAAAATCATTTCCACTGGAAGATCTGCAGTGAAAAAAAGAAGTTAAAAAAAAATCTTCGGCTAGGAATAAAAAAATATAAAAAAATAGTATAAAGAATAATGCTATCCAACGTTGTTATGGCAACCGTATCCCTTAGGGAATTTTCAGGCAACAAGAGTCAAGGTTCCAAAACCTTTCTCATAACTTTGATTAAGTTTCCCGATATCCCTGGAATTATTTCTATAGTCGGGGATCAGAAGAAGATAAATATTGATATTCCCCACAGGGTGAGAGCTATCAGTCGTAGAAACAGCATATGCAACATAGCCCTTAAAAAACAACAGTATTAAAATGAAAAGAACATTGTTATATTAACACAATGAATGTTTTATAAGATGCTATAATAGAAAAATTGTGTATGAAAATATATTAGGGTGCATATAAATACTTTTATAATCCATAGAAAATGATTTTGAAGATAAAATGCAGTGTCTGTTATCTGAATACGAGACTTCTGATTATACAGTATTTAATATCTTTATCATTTTTTGTCGATTATATTAAACCCATTTATAAACTTTGTTGTAGTGTAATAAACTACATTCATCTAGTTTTATGCATAATCATGGTTTTTTTCTTTTACGTTATACATAATCTTTTGTTAAATTCTTTTATCGAAGCATAAAAAATATGCAGTTTTTTTTATAAAATTTTAAAATCACTGTGAAAATTTAAATTTTTAAATATTATAAAAGTACAGATCTTTTTATTCAATATATATTTAAATATTGCATTAAATTTTAAATGATTCTTTTAAAACTGTATTGCAAAATTTCGTCAATTATGTCTGTCTAAAAATTATTATACATAACAGCTTTCAGTTAATATTAGATATTTTTGACAAATATTTTTTAACAAAACTGCACAAAATATTTTATTTAATTTTTAAAAATCTGAAATTAGATAGTAACCGAAAAACCATCTACCAAAAACAATGGTCACTTTAAACAAAACCAATTAAAAAATCAGGATATGTTACAATATTTTGCATATTAGTATTCCATAGGATATTCTACAGTGTTTAAACCTTTTGACATCGCGCTCATTAGAATGTAATTTCTATATCAATGTTACCCTATTATTACATGACTTTTTTTAGTTGGTGTTTCATTTGAATAGTGTTAAACCATCTGACAGAATTTTCCTAATTATCGAAAAGCAGACAATATTATTTACAAATTTCGCGCAAAGATATATCCTAGCAATTAGGCTCCATAGCTTTAGCCTGACTTCATTTCCATTATGTTCGATGTACAACATTCCAGAAACAGTTGAAAGCATTTTGTTTCAATGCATTAGAAATGTAGAAGCATTTTATAAACTGCAAAGCCTTTTAGATACAGAGTTCTGTCTTACTCTTCGACATTTGATGTCAGAGGAAGTTTATTTTAAGACCGCAATGATACTACAATTTCTACGAAAAGTCTCGTAACCCTGTAAGCTATGGGGTACCCCCATATATTTATTTTTCACTTTTATTTCAAGTACTAGTTATACTTCATATATTCTAATCATCGTTTAACTGCTAAAACGTTATGATCTATTTGATCAGATGTTTTGTCTTTTTTTTTTCCTTTTTTAAAATTTACTCTTCTTATTTATATTCATTTGGTTGCTAGAAAGTACAAGCAACGTTTCTTGTATTTTAAAAGGAATTTTGAAGCTGTCATAGGCAATAATTTCTTGAATTTCGAGTTTTGTAATAGTTTCTTTATAAAGATTTCATTTTCACTTCGGCCAAATTGTCTTGTCTATTATATTTTAAAAATGCATTTTGATAAATTGAGATAAAGCAACGTCGGTGAGCATACACATCAAAGCACTCAGTCAAGTCAAGTAAAGTCAAATCAAATATATTTTATTGAAATTAAATTCGGTGAATAATGTGGATATTGTTGGTCTAGTTATAAAGGCACCACAAACGAATAATTATATTTAGGATCGTCATCATAAACTTTTTCCAATACCTAAATTTTTTTGATTAATTTTAATGTATATTAAAATATTTAAGTTAAGTAAATGTTCCATTATAGCATCAATAAAAATTAAATTTATTAATTTTGATGCTGATATATATGTATACTCACACAAGGACATCTGTATCTCCATACTTCCCTGTTCCAAAAGTCGTTTTTTTCCTTCTTGTCATTATATTTCGCAGCACAAAACTTGCTTTGGTCTATGAATGGGGCATCATTCCAATAAGATATCGACCTATTTATCATGCCTTTGAAGAACGCTTCTAGTTCTTTGCACTTACAGAAAATACTTTTCTAGTAGATTCGTTTATGTAACCTAGCAGAATGGATACGAATTTGGATAATTTCATGAAAAATTGAGTAACACAAATCTTTCTTAAAGCCAATAAAACGTTTTACAGTACATAAACGTAAATTTTTTTTAATTTTTTAAATGAACTGTTTACGAAGTGTAAGCTTCAATGGATGACCACTTTTTTTTTTTTTTTGTTTTTAATCCGAATAAATTCTTTTAGCTATTTATTTTAAGAAAACGGTCTAAAGATGCTACGTTCAGCAACTTAGCAACATTTCTTTTTTATTTACTAATATAAATCAAATAAATTTAAGTTTTTGAACATCAAGAGTTGTTTTTTTACCAGACTGACTGTATTAAAAAAAAAAAAATGGAGTAATTTTTTAACACAAGCTTTGAATAATGAAAGCAAACGATGTTTTAAAATATTTTCAACTATTAAAATAAGGAAAAAAAAAATGGCTGTCGATATTTTTTATTCTTAAATTCATTTGAAAACATTTTGATATCCATTGACTTTTGAAGCCCGCATTTCCTTTATTAATTTTATATAATAACATGCTCTTTTTTTTATTATTAATTTATGTTTTAATTTTCAACAAATGTTAAATCAATATTTAAAAATATTATGCATGGTTTTATTTAGAATATGATGAAGATAATGATATAAAATACTATTGTTATGGAATTATTAATTGCTATCAATGCATTTTTCTACAAATTTCTTAAGTGTTCTCTCACTTATGGGAGCTTCTGTACATCATTTAAAAAAAAAAGAAAATTGCATTCAATTTTAATTAGTTATATTTTGCGTAATTGAAAACCATTATTTTTTTTATCTTAACATATGAAAAACTGAAGATTTTATATTACTTTAGCAATTCAAATTTACGATATCCTAAATAAAATAAAATGTTTAGTTTCGTATGTTATAAAAAACTAAGACATTATAAAATTAAAAATAATATGAAATATAATTTCTTTTTTTCGAGTTACACTTCTCTACATTTACATATTTCAGGAAAAGAAAACCGACAATCTCACGCTAAATGGCAAAAGTTGTTTTTTCCTAAACGGCACACTTAATAAAAAAAAATAACAGTAGCAATTCTTATGTATAGGGATAAGTAAAAAAAAATGCGTATGGTGTAAGTATCCGTTTCCTAAATAGTATATTGTGCAACTCAATCAGATGAAATATTCTCATAGAAAAAAGAAGTCATAAAACCATTTGGTAGAAATCTTGAATACTGTACCCCTGAGGAAGCCGCCAATCTTTCAACCCTGAATATTTTACCAATTTCTTTAGGATTGCAATACTGTAATTAGAAGAATTTGTAGCGTCTTTATTTGCGAAAATTTTATTGACTGTTTTACTGCTACTTTGATTCTTATTTACAGAATTTTTATTTATAGAATTTTTTTATTTATAGTAAATAGGAACAGAAATATATATTCTTTTAAATATTTATTTCGATAAATTATTAACCATTTTGAGAATGTTCTTATAACGCATGTCAGCCACAGATACAGAATATATACAATTTTATGATGTTGCTGCTCATGAAAATACGAAACAAACAACAAAGACCATTTTTTTTACTTAATTAGTCATTTATATTTGATTATCAAAAAATTATTTTCTTTTTAATGCTATTGACATAATAAAATTTTGTGACAAACCATTATTTGAATTCGTGGGAAAATTTTTTATTTTATTTTTAGAACGTTAGTTCACGGAAGAAAAGACCTTTGGAACGCATTAAATTTTGTGCAGTTTTGAGATAATCTTTTTAATGGTGTTTACATAGTTAAGGTTTTTGTGGCAACAATTATTTGAATTCATGCGGAAAATTTAACTTTTTAATTTTACAACTTTAATTCACAGAATAAAAAGACCTCTGGAAAATAATACATTTTCCGTGGATTTGTGATGTTATTCTTGTTTTCTTCATTCATTTAATATGGCTGTACAATAACAGGCTTCAGTTAGGCGATAAAAAGATTAATTTCGCCTCCAACAAAGAATATGCCAGAATAAAATGTAAGTTATTCGCTGGTATCATCTTTTTTAATCGATATTGTTTTATCATTCAAACTCGGCACGTAAACATGAAATATATTTTGAAATAATAGAAAAAATATTCGGGTTATTAGCTAATAATTTTGATAATTTTATCGTAATTGCGATTATTATCGTTGTTAAAATGATTTTTTTTTAAGTTAGCAAAAAAAATTCCACATAATAAATTGGCGTTGAAAGTGATTACATTTAGCGCAAAAGCAAATTAAAATTGTTGCCATAATAGTTTTAAAATTTTTGCCATAATAAATTTAAAATTTTTGACATAATAAATTTAAAATTTTTGCCATAATAAATTTAAAATTTTGCCGATAAAGCGATACAATTTGGCGTAAAGGCAATTTAGGCATAAATGTTTGGGCATAATAGTGCTATAATTTGGCGTTAAAGCGATAGCATTTTAGAAATAAAATTTTTCGTATTAAAACATTTGGCAATGAAGAAATAATTTTTGGTGTGAAATCAATTTAAAAATAAAATTTATCTTTGTGAAAAATTTGGCGACAAATATTGGCGTAAAGGCATTTCAGGAACAAAATTTGACAGGAGAGTGGCAATATTTGGTATTAAAACGATAAAGTTTGGCATTAAAGCAATTTAAGAAATGAAATTTTCATAATAGCTTTTGGCTACTAATGTTGGCGTAATAGCAACTTTTGGCGATGAATTATGGCGAAATAGGATTTTACAACGGCACTGAACTTTGACAACCATTTTGTTTACTTGGCGATTTGGCATCGTAGTGGAGGATTTTGGATTAATACAGTTTTGCCGCTAAAACTAATTGCAGCATGCTTTGCGACTTGTGCATCCTGGAGATGCATTTCGCACAAAGGTTAGAGGATTCTATATTTTTACCAACCATTTATTCTAAAGGAACATTTAGTTTATAAAAAATTGACCAATGTTGAAAATATCATACTACTGTTGAAATATTTTGTTCACCTGCACACACTACCCTCGTTTAAGTTCGATCATAATTAGTATTATGCCTGAAGAATTTTAGAAATATATAACGCTCCTCATTTAATTTTCAATTCAGATGACGCGATAGTTAATTTTCAAATTGGGCAAATAGCTCCTAAAAGTTTAAAGGCATGAACAAATTTTCAGCAAAAGCACAGAAAACATTTATAATTGTATAGTCAAAGAATCACGATAAAGTTCGATATTTTCTTAGTCAATATTGCTCTAATTCTTATAAACTAGATGCTGAGAGTTAAAATATAGAAGAATACACAAACATAACTCCCAGCACAGTTCCGAAAAAGTTCTAAAAGTCATTTGAAAGGAAGAGTAATTTTTGTTCCCTGAAGGATACTTTTTCCAGGACACTAGTATCAGATTTATTTCTATTTGATGTGCAGGATATCACTCACGATTGAGGGAGCTCAAAAAGAAATAAAACCACCGAAGCATTTCGGGAAAAACATTATAAAGATCCAGGAAAATAGAACATAAAGGGAAAAATATCGCTTCTTTACTTTATTCCAAGATTGGGGAGGATTTGTTGATCAGTACTGATATACTGCGGACCCCGAGACGTTTGAAATGGTATGGAATGATGTATTTTTCCGTCAGTAAATATACTTTTCTTTTGTTGGGCATCTGCGATAAAGTTTCTTTCCTACAAAATACAATTTGGAATGGTGTAATATTACATGGTGAAGTTTTAACCGACTCTTGCAAATTGGAATTGAATTGATGTTTAAAGTGTAAGATAATACTATTGTGCCCAAAAAAGTAAAACCAATTATTTTTTTTCAAAAACTCTTATTCTTCATATTTATTTCATCACCTTCAAAGTAATCCCCTACGGACACAATGTACTTATGCCAACTTTTTTTCCAATCTAAATTCATGCTAAAATGCAATGTCATGGGCATGGATGGCCTTCAAAGCGCGTGACGTTTCACGTTGAATCTCTTCAATCGACTCAAAACGGTGTCCCTGGAGTGGTCTTTTGGGTTTAGGGAATAGCCAGAAATCGCACAATGGGAATATGGTGGTTGTGGAACGGTATGGGTTTCATTTTTGATGAAAAAAGTCACGAAGAATAAATGCAGTGTGAGCTGGCACATTCTGTGTTTTCGATGCCAATCGAGATTTGATGCGTTTGAGGCCCAAAAATGGAATGCGATTTGGACGTGGGCTTCATCGGTTGAAGGTGATGGTCGACCAGAGGGCCCTTCGTCTTCAGTACGTTCTCTGCCTTCTTTGAACTGTTTATACTACTTCTAAACATTTCTTTCCTATATAGGAATGCTCAGCGAATGCCTTCTGCAACATTCTATACGTTTGCGCAAACAACATTTAACGCAAGTTCTTGCTCAATTAATTAAGACATTTCAGAAATCGCCGGAATCAGTTTTAGCGTCTGACAAAACCAATCGTACCTCAAGCACTAATTAAAATTCACACAGATGTTAATGACAATAGCAACAATCTAAAAAAAAATTGAAATTCCATAAGACCAGGAAATTTAAATTGATAGTTGGTTTTACTTTTCGGGCACAATAGTACGTTTTGGAAGGGCGTTGTATTACATGGTGAAGTTTTAACTGACACCTGCAAAATGGAAATTAATTGATGTTTAAAGTGTAAGTTCATATATTTTTCTTGAAATCAAGCCTTTTGAAGCAGATGAGGAAATTTGTATTTACATAAAATAAAAGTCCAAAATATCAAGAGTCATTTTAAAGTTATTTACTCAAGTAAGCATTAAATTGTGCATAAATTACGTTTAAAATGAATAATTACGTTTTAAATAAATGTAAGAAATGACACAGTTTTTAAAACTAAAAATATATTACACCTCTCAAATTTATATTGATAAGTTTTTTTTCAATTATTAAAAAGGTTCTACAAGCATAATTTAGTTGAAACACTAAAATTGTTTACATTAGGCTATACATATTCTATTACAAATATGTTTACCTATTTTTAATTAATAATAAATACTATATTAATTACATTAAAGATTCTATTAAATGTCATTTTTCTTGTTAAATTACTTAAAGGTTTGGTTTGTTGCTCTAATGTCATTTTTTGCACACTTTAGACTAATTAGACCGGGATCTACAGTTTAACTTTTCCGAACCCCTCACTCCAGGATTCCAACCCAAAGACGGTGGTTCCAAAGGCCAGAGCGCTAGTCTTTGCCATCACAGGCTTTACGCAATGGACTAACACAAGGATCAATAAGTCCCCAGACTAGAAAATGTTTAACAAAATATTTCTTTGTTCATCAATATCGTGCCCTACATGCGCAATACAATCAGTCCAACACTTTTCTAACTATGCTACATTAGAAGTGTAGAAAGATTTATCTTTGGCCTCAAAATTGGCTTTAGTTTAGGAAATCACTTCTTCATTACTAGCATTTTTGAGAATGCTTTTTGATATTTTAAATAAAATTATTTTTTGGAACAAATTTATAATAAACTTCTTATATTTCAATTACACATGTCACAAAATATAGTTTAATAATTTAAAAAAATAAATTTTAAGGATATGGTTTCATATAAAATATATACATAATTAATAGTATCTTTTGAAACCATGTATCTAAATAAAGGTCACATGTCAAGAGGCTACTGTCCCAATCATGAATGGATGACTCTGATCTTTGATGAATCTCCTCTTGAAAATGTTAATATAATGGCATCTTTTCTTGTAGCTTTCTGAGAAAAAGAGATTTAATATCGTAAGTGATCATTGAATTGATTTATGAAGAATGTATTGTAGCATTGTTCCAAAACAGAAGTGAATTTGTAACATATGACGGAATATATAGTGTATTTAAATGTATTAAAAACAAAACTGGTGATTGATGTTAAAATATATCAATTTTCTTATTTCCTCTTTCTAATTGTAGAATAAAAGTAAATTTTAAGTGAATTTTATTCAAGGTTGCAAAATTGTTTGGCTACGACTTTACAGGAATTTTTCATAAAACAAGGATATAAAGAAAAAAATTAGAAAATCAAGTTTTCAAACGCATTAATTGATGTATTATCTTATCGACAGTAATAGAAAGCCAATATTTAATGTTTAAAATGTTTATCAAATACTGTTAAACATGACCTAAATATGTTGTTTTTAATCCCACTTAGTCGATAAAGGGTAAAAAATGGACAAAAAGAAGTTGCTTAACCTTGAGGCATAAAGATATTTGGCACCATAAGGGGACAGACATCCCGCTCTGTTATACTCCGGGCACTGGGTACTCATTTTATTTCCTTTTTACGACATACATTAGTTACAGTTGGGCTATTCTAACGTGGACCCCCACTGGGTTGATCTAAATATAGGAACATTAAACGCATTCATGTAAAATTTAATCCATGAATTAAATTCATATTAAACATATTTTGACAGTCATAGCTAATGAAAAAATTATTTCTAACAAAACATTAAACAGAAAATAAAATAAACTTTCGAAAACAAAAGGCAGGTTGAGTCTAATTAATATAATCTAAAGAAAGAAAAATCTTCCTAAATTAGGGAAAAAAAAAAAAAAGATTAATATACAAGACAATTTTACTATAAAGTTTAGCTAGGGTTGCTGGAAAAATTACCAATAAATTTGCTGTTGATGATGAATTTCATAACATTCGTTTTGGATGTATTTCGACGTTGTAAAATATAAAGCGTATTCTGTATAGTAAACTGTTATGATTAATGATAATTCACGAACTTTGAAATTGCTTGCCTGAAAAAAAAAAAAAATAAAATTCATGTTGAGAAATTTAAATACTTTGTCCTATTCAGCTATTCCAATATTGGGTTTGTGAACAAGAAATAAAAGTGATAATAAGGATAAATACCTTACCATTACATTTTTTAAATGAATTAGTATGAATGTAAATTTCTATTTTGAAACACTTAATACTAGGTAAAACACTTGATGAGCCACTTATATACCATGTTGTTACCTATGGCTTTATTTGAACTCAATCCATACAAATTTGGCCACTTTCAGTAGAAACAAAAATAACATCTAAACAAATTAAAATTACAAAGGAAAAAGAACTGATATTCTTAACAAAATGACCCAAATACCTTAAAAATATTTGAAAACAACTTAAATGTTCTAGGGATAGAATTTTAAAGAGCTAAAAAAGAACCATAATAAAAGTCCGTATGATCAGGACATTTGTTCTCTGACCCTCCAGTAAAGAGTACACAATCACCATTTTGTTATAAGTTACGAGTCCAGTCCCGAGCGAACAAGTAGATGGGCCTTATTCGTTTTTGTCTTACATAAAACACATATATCAGAGCTCACGGTCCCTATTTTGAACAGATCGAATGATTTTGATTTCGGAAAGGTGATCAGGACCAGTTCTTAATCTAAAATTGGCAAAAGACTCTTTTTATGTTTTTCCACTAATTTTTTTCAGTCATCCCCGATTGTTTTCCAGACCCTTTCGTATTAAATAATAATTCTCTAATATAAGATAACATAATTTTGTTCTTCTAAAAGAGTCAAGTGGGATAGTACACTGTCCAGGAACTTCTGTTCTTTTTTAGCCAGAAGATCTGCCCTTTCGTTTCCACCAATTCCAACATGCAATAGAAATTCATTACAAAGTTATATATAAATTGTAATGAAAATGGTAAATACACCATATTTTATTCTATTATAAAATGCCACAATAAAATATACAAAATAATGCGTAAATGAAAAGAATGATGAAATAATTAATGGAATTAGCATTTAATTTAAAGAATATGAAACAATTTAAATGTGAATCATGTTACTATTTCAGTGCGAGTATTTCTCATTTTGTAGTCAGAAAACACATAAAAAGATAGTACACCTCTTTTCGCCATTTTGAATTTTCCAGGAAAAGAAAGAATAAAAAAAGTTACTCGCCATTTTCATTCTCGTTTCTTCTGGAGATAGATATAATATCAGACGAGAAATGAACATTATTTGAAAACTGTCTTCCACCTTCATCGATTGCAAAAGAAAAGAAATGATAAGAGAACTCATCCACTCCAGGAAAAATAAAGGAAAAATAAAAAGAAACGGATGGAAGAAAAAAAAGGGGAACGGCATAAAGGAATAGAAAGAAGGAGAATCTCATTTCTGCGACTAGGAATTGCAGAGATGAATCAATTGGTTTTGAAATGTGGGTTCATTCGCGCCCGAAAGGGGAAGACCGCTTTCTGCTTTTCACAGAATTTCAATCTCGCTGCAGTAGTCGTGGAAGGTGTGGAAATGGATCGGAAAGTCTTGGCAGCACGTTTGGGTGCCTTTCGAGGGTATCAGTCTTTGGTGTAATTCGAAAGAAATTGCTTTGTTCCACATCCAAATACAAATGGTGCATTTTGATGTGGCGGTGATGGAGTCTGGTGATTTGAAAATATATATAATATATCAAATCTTCTCTACAAAAAAAAAAATAATTCGATTAATATATATATATAATCGGATTATTTTTGGTAGAAAAGATAGATTTGAGAAGTGGAATTTTTTTTTATTCAATACTCATTTGACTATTGCGGACAAATTGCTAGTCGTTAAAGAATTAGACTACATATTTTCTAGTACATCTGAGAAATAAAAGAAGTCTGTTCAGGACACTCTTCTACATGTTTAAATGACGTTTGCATGAGACAAAGACATGTTTTCTCTAGTCTTCCAGTAAAGAGAACGCAAATCACCATTCTTCTATAAGTGAATCCAGTACTAAGTAAACAAGTATATATATATATATATATATATCTCAGTTCAGAATCTCTATTTTGGAAAGATGTCTGGCCAGGCAGTCATGTTCAGTTCTTAATCTAAAATTAGCAAAAGCCTCTTTGCAAGTTTTCCACTAATTTTTCCAGGAATCCCCCGATTGTTTCCCAGATAAGTCACTAATATAAGATGATTTAATTTCATTTTCCTAAAGAAGTCAAGTAGGATGGGATCTATCTAGAAACTTCTGTTCCATTTTTTTTTGCCAGAAGATCTGACCTTTGTTCACCTTCAATTCCACCATTTGATGAAATTCACTGGAAAGTGATATATTTATCATTTTTTACCATTAATATACTATACTTTATTCTAGTATGAAGTGCCACATTAAAATATACAAAAACGTATACATGAAATTAGGATGAAAGAATGAACGGAATTACAATTTAATTTAAGGAATATGAAACAATGTAAATGTGAACCATGTTACTATTTCAGAGCGAATATTTCTCATTTGGAGTCAGAATACACATAAAAGAAAAGTATACCTCTTTTCGCCATTTTGAATTTTCCAGGAAAAACGAAGGAATAAAAGAATTCCTCGCCATTTTCATTCTCGTTTCTTCTGGAGATAGATATAATATCAGACGAGAAATGAACATTATTTGAAAACTGTCTTCCACCTTCATCGATTGCAAAAAGAAAAGAAATGATAAGAGAACTCATCCACTCCAGGAAAAATAAAGGAAAAATAAAAAGAAACGGATGGAAGAAAAAAAGGGGAACGGCATAAAGGAATAGAAAGAAGGAGAATCTCATTTCTGCGACTAGGAATTGCAGAGATGAATCAATTGGTTTGAAATGTGGGTTCATTCGCGCCCGAAAGGGGAAGACCGCTTTCTGCTTTTCACAGAATTTCAATCTCGCTGCAGTAGTCGTGGAAGGTGTGGAAATGGATCGGAAAGTCCTGGCAGCACGTTTGGGTGCCTTTCGAGGGTATCAGTCTTTGAGTGTAATTCGAAAGAAATTGCTTTGTTCCACATCCAAATACAAATGGTGCATTTTGATGTGGCGGTGCTGGAGTCTGGTGATTTGAAAATATATATAATATATCAAATCTTCTCTACAAAAAATAATTCGATTAATATATATATAATCGGATTATTTTTGGTAGAAAAGATAGATTTGAGAAGTGGATTTTTTTTTTTTATTCAATACTCATTTGACTATTGCGGACAAATTGCTAGTCGTTAAAGAATTAGACTACATATTTTCTAGTACATCTGAGAAATAAAAGAAGTCTGTTCAGGACACTCTTCTACATGTTTAAATGACGTTTGCATGAGACAAAGACATGTTTTCTCTAGTCTTCCAAAAGAGAACGCAAATCACCATTCTTCTATAAGTGAATCAGTACTAAGTAAACAAAGTATATATATATATATATATATCTCAGTTCAAGAATCTATTTTGGAAAGATGTCTGTCCAGGCAGTCATGTTCAGTTCTTAATCTAAAATTAGCAAAAAAGCCTCTTTGCAAGTTTTTCCACTAATTTTTCCAGGAATCCCCGATTGTTTCCCAGATAAGTCACTAATATAAGATGATTTAATTTCATTTTCCTAAAAGAAGTCAAGTAGGATGGGATCCCTATCTAGAAACTTCTGTTCCATTTTTTTTTGCCAGAAGATCTGACCTTTGTTCACCTTCAATTCCACCATTTGATGAAATTCACTGGAAAGTGATATATTTATCATTTTACCATTAATATACTATACTTTATTCTAGTATGAAGTGCCACATTAAAATATACAAAAACGTATACATGAAATTAGGATGAAAGAATGAACGGAATTACAATTTAATTTAAGGAATATGAAACAATGTAAATGTGAACCATGTTACTATTTCAGAGCGAATATTTCTCATTTGGAGTCAGAATACACATAAAAAAGAAAGTATACCTCTTTTCGCCATTTTGAATTTTCCAGGAAAAACGAAGGAATAAAAAAGAATTCTCGCCATTTTCATTCTCGTTTCTTCTGAAGATAGATATAATATCAGACGAGAAATGAACAAAATTTGAGAACTATCTTCCACCTTCATCGATTGCAAAAGAAAAAAATATAAAAAAAATGATAAGAGAACTCCTCCACTCCGGGAAAAAAAAGAGGAAAAATAAAAAAAGTACGGAAGGGGAATAAAAGGGAACGGCATAAAGGAACAGAAAGAAGGAAATCTCATTTCAGTGACTAGGAATTGCAGAGATGAATCAATCGGTTTTAAATGCTGGTTCTTTCGCGCCCGAAAGGGAAGACCGCTTTCTGCTTCCACAGAATTCCAATTTCGCTGCAGTAGTCGAGGAAGGTGTGGAAATGGATCGGAAGTCTTGGCAGTACGTTTTGGGTGCCTTTCGAGGGTATCCATCTTTGATTGTAATTTGAAAGAAATTGCTTTTGTTCCACATCCAAATCCTAACGGTGCACTTTGATGGGACGGTGATGGAGTCTGGTGATTTGAAAAATATATATCAAAATATATTTAATAGAAAAGATTTGCGAAATGCATTTTTTTTATCTAATACTTATTTTACTGTTGTTGAAATATTGCTAGTCATTAAAGGACTGCATATTTTCTAGTACTCCTGACAAGCAAAAATAAAAAATTTATTCAGGACACTTGTCTACGTATAATGGGACATGCGGTCCATTAAAATCTTGAGAAAGGGATAGACAAAAATAGAAAGAAGTTTGTTGAGGATATTTATCTATATATTTAAATGACACTTGCTGTACATTATAATCAGACAAAAATCGAGACAATAAAATAGACAAGAATAGAAAAAGAAATTAGTTTAGACACTTGTCTTAAATGCTTAAATAATACTTGTGGTCCATTATAATTAAACATAAAAACATTTCCGATCCATTAATTAAACGATTTCCGATCCATTAACATTAAATAACATTTGCGATCCATTATAATTAAACAAAAATTGGTCCAGGACACTTGTCAACATGTTTAAATGGCACTTGATCTATCATAATCAAACAAAACAGGACAACAGGATAGACAAGAATAGAAATAAATTGCTTCAGGACACTGATCTACATTTTAAATGACACTTGCGGTCCATTATAATCTGACAAAAATTGGGAAACAGAATAGACGAAAATCGAGAACTATAAGTGCTGAAGATCGACGACTTCATTGATCCACTATCGTCAAAAAGGCACCATCTATTTGTCGAGGAAAATTAAATGCGAAGGAGATATTAATATAGAGAATTTTCCAAGAATGGAATATCCCTTTAGAAAATCAGAAATCACTTTGTAACTACAGGGGATGAGGAAATATCGCCTGTAGTTTGTAAAACATTAAGGTTAAGTCTTAGCGTATCATATGGGGTAACAACCGAAACTCTACAACAAACAACCCATATCATTACATATCCACTTGATATATGTATTTAAATATTTGCTTTAAACATTTCAGTGTACATCATATTATAACTCGGCCACGAATCGGATTCAAAAAGAATTATTATGATGGATTTATTAAGGACTCTTGATAAAGGAGTTTATTAGGGAATTTTTAAAGACACAAGAAACTTTCAAAAATATAAATAGTTCTTTTAAAATTGTGCATATTTTATATATAGTCAAACTTGTTTTTGTGCGATGAAAGAGGCCTCATACATATTTTTAAAGAATGTTTTTATATGTAGTTACAATACATTGCTTGTACCACTTTTAAAAATATTTGTTATACGATAAAAAGGGACCGAATAAAGGAAGTACAACATAGAAAATATGAAAATTTAAACCTCACGTTGTAGCATCACTTCTCATCTAATAAAATTATTGGTAATATATAATATCGGATTGGCCATCTGTTGGATTCTTTTTAATTTTCCTGTTATTTTTGACAGCCATCTGTAGTTTTTTTTTTTTTTAAATTACATTTTTAAATTAATTTTTTAATCATATATGCATTTGATGAATTTTTTAAATACCTCACACAAAAAAATCATACAAAAAAGTAAAGCATAAAATTAGTTTTGAGTAGACAAAATTTAAATTTCATTTTTATATAGGGACAATATTATCTTATAAATATTGAATAATTTTAGCCATTTAAATATTTATAATATTTTATATCTTAAATTTAAATTTTGGTAAAAATTATCTTTTCATTGTTATATTGGAGTATTAAAAAAAAAATCAACAGAATTTAACAGACGATAATT
>BPLR01012451.1:0-36072 GCA_021605095.1 Caerostris extrusa
CACCCCCTCACATGAAGCAAAAGCAATAACAGGGTCAGACCTTGGTGTGCCTACCATGAGTTATTCCGACTGTGTTTGGCGATATAAAATGACCTCAGAAATGTCTACTCAATTGAAGTGACTCGTTACTTTTTTGTCAGTGTCTTAAAAGAGATTTTTGGTGAAGAAGAGAGAGAATTCTGCGATCAATCAGAGTGTTTTTCTGAAAGGACTGTATAGGCCCGATGTTGCCCTCCCTGTTTTCATGAAATGAGTCCCTTGCGTTTTCGTGAATCACGCCTTGCGATATTTAAATTCTGCGCAAACCAGGTGCAGAGCTTGGGTGAACTATACTTTTGTTTATCTAATTATTTCAACTAATATGAAATTTTTTTTGTAAATAGAGTTCACACGCCACTATAACCACTGAAGTGACAAAGATCATGGATACCTCTCTTAATATCGTGGCTCGGCCCTCCTTTCGCCCGGCAGGTGCAGCAACTCGAAGTGGCATGGACTCAGCAAGTCGGTGGAAGTCTTCACGTCTTCACGTCTGTCACGTCAAAACCTCTTCCATGAATAACTTGAACAGAAATAAGAAAGCTCTGCGAAAGCACTGCTCATTTATACCTGTTCACGCGATGCTATGCCATCTGAAAATTTTGCATATTGCTATCCCATGACTTTTGTCTCTTCAGTGTAATCTTGTAGAAATAAAAATGAAGTGTCCCCATGAACCTGAAAGTATAGGTCTAGAATAATCGGAAATTACGGTACGGTACTGAGGGCACATTAATTTTATAGGCTGCAAAATTCCACTTTAGGATATGAAGGGGGTTTATGGATAGCGTCAATGTTTCAGAAGTTGTACAAGGGGGCAAATGCTCCTGATTAACGTGACACACCTATTGCTGTGGTGTTCCCATAATAAAAGAAGACAACAAGCATTCCTAGCTTAGATATTCAAATTCGACACTGTTCATGAGCTGTATTTCAAGCCTAACCTCACTTGAAGCAAAGCATAATGGAGATACAAAGGTGGCAGAGGTCCAAGAAGGGTAAAATAGGTAATATAAAACAAAAGAAACATTTAGTGAATTTTTCTTATTCATATCCATGACATAACATTTTTTCAATCCAGCAACACAATTACTTTGAGTTTTTTTCCGTCTTGATCTAGTAAGGCATTATGTTATTTATCTCTTTTGAATAAAAAAGAGATGCATTATATGAATACATAATTCAGTTTTACGGTTCCATATCAGCGTAAAACTAACGAAAGATATCGAAGCAAAATTGAATTTGAATGCACTCCGGTTAAAATAAAATTTTAAATGTCACTAAAATAAAGTGGGAAAAAAACAAGCCGCCTTCGAAAAAATGAAGAAATAACCTGGTAAAAGGTGGCTGAGAAATTGAAAGTATTTTATGAAATGCAAATAAGTATTTTAGCATATTTAAAACTGCAGCTTGCGTGCATTCTGCATAACAAATGTATATGCTTCAAGCAACTTAGGTCTGAATTGGAATCAAAGCCCTGTATGGAATTTGAATATCGAGGCGAAATGATGGTAATGCAACGAATATTTTGCATGCAACTTTCGGAGAGGCGTATTCTCTCATTGCCTAGTTGCCATTCAATAACCTTGACAAAATCATCTTGTATAAATTGAAATACATATCGAAATAAAACAAAATTCTCTGACATTAAAACGTGTTTTTTTTTTAGGAATTTTGTTTACTTTTACTGTATTAGAGTTTACAAGAATTGATGGATGGGGTCTAAAAATGAGAAGAGAATTCGAAAAGAGATTGAGTTTAAAATGTATTGATTTTGTTTGTTTGGAATATGTTTAAAAAAATAAAAACACTTTTTTTAAAAAACAAAGATTTCAGTTATTGAAAATTGTAAAAACCTTTTTTTGTATGTATGAAGAACATATTTTTACAAATTTGACTTTTAAATGTGTGAATTTATTTTTAATTTACTGTTTTGTTTTATAATCATATATAGGGTTTTGTCTGATTTTGTATATAATGGTAAATGATTCTAGTTCATAGATATGCACCAATTACTTCCTACTATGCTATAATGCTGAAATATTGCCAATCGAATGCTCTTCTACAGATTAATAAATTAATCCAGATCCAGTCAGGGATCCAGATAGAGATATCAGGTAGAGATCAGATCAGATTATTAGGTGCTGCAGTTATATAAAAAGGAAAAAAAAAATATTTTGTTGGTGTTGTAGCATTTTTTTCTCACGCGAAGAGGTAGTATTTCTTTTCAAGGAGGAGAATGTAAATTCTTTGGCGTCAAAGAAAATATTTTCTCCAAAGTACGCTTTAAATAAGGGTTGCAACTATAAAGAGATGTTAATCATAAACAGTACACATTTGGCGTTTTAGCTCCTAGTTGGTGTCGCAAAAATTCGCGGAAATCCCAACGGCCTCTATTTTGCTATTTGGCCGTTTTAACTAATCTATACTTTCATTTACTTATAATTAATTTAAATATTTATTTTAAAAAAATAAATTGTATATTTTTGTGAAGAAAATATAAAAATTTGAGTTCTTCTTTTCAAGAATTATTTCAGATAGAATGAATTATTTTAGAATGAATTATAATTTTTAGAATGAATTATAATTTTTATATTTTTATTCGACAGTTAGATTCGAATAAAATAGGATTTATGCAAGTGAAAAAATAAATCATTTTACTGAATCAGATGATGTAAGGGCACTTTATTTGATATTGCTACACAAATTTACTTTTATATTAAAATGATAACGACGAAAATTATTATATTCATCTTTAGAATAAACTTTTAGAGTATTTAAGCCAAAAATAAATTGATCACGATTTTCTAGCGTTATATTAAGTTACTTTTAAGAGATTTTCACAAAAGTTTTTAAAGAGATAATTCAAGTGAAAGAAACATAATAATAATAATAGCAGAAAAATTTAAAAAATATCGAATATTTTTGTGACTTCGTTCGAATTGAATATTAAAACCTAGCAGCAATAGCAATATTTAAAAGTAAAAATCAAATACATTTTTTTCAATTAAAATCAAAGTGTTCTTATCAAGATAAAAAGATATTTATTTAAAAAATATAAATAAATTTCCTGCACTCAATAAAATAACTATTTTATAACACTTTTAAATTTAAAAATGTGTTTTGAATAGACAAATTAAATAGAAATAAAAGAAAAACAAAAATTTTTGTAGCTGAAATAGCTAATTTGGACAGTGAATATGAGAGAATTCAGTTTAATAAAGAACATTAAATATTTGATTATGCAGATAAATCTAAAAAATACTTTTAACAAAAATTAATAAATGGATCCAGCTCTAAGTCAGAAGTTATAAATTAATCAAATTATTTTATTATTTATTACTGAAAAATCCAAACTCAACTTTTCAATTAACACAGAATTAAGAGATTGTTTTGGTGAACATTGTCAAATAAATCAAATAACAATTTAAGTGTCAGTTCTGTTTCTGATATAAATGCAATTATCATACAGATATCATTTGGAATTGATTTCGACAGAATTTCCACAAACTAGATAAAACATTACTCTTTTTTTCCCTCTAAATGTTTTTGGCAATGGTTCAACACAAACATGCCTTCCTGTTTGAACTTTAAAAAAAAAAGGCAAGATCGCCGAAGTAAATTATTTAATGAGTTGGCCATGGCGACAAAATTATTGTCATTAGAATGCTGACCGATTTATCTTTTCTGCTCGAAATTACCGAGTCTTGACAAACGATGCCAAACGTTCTGTGACTTTGATCGATGACTTTTTCGAGGTTCTTTCGTTCCTTCCTTTCATACTTTCTCTTCCTTTTTTTATTTTCTTGCTCCGCTCTGCCTCCATTTTCTGTTCATATATGATCCAGTTTCTCTGCACATTGTTATAGTAGTGGAAAAGTCATCATAATTTCGTTTCCAGAGCTCTGGTAGGGAGGAGGGCAGTCTGCCATTAAAAGTATTATACACTGAGCTACTGATGTTTAGAACATTTCAGCAGGAATACGTGCTCAATTTGAGATAAAAATAAAAAATATTTTACTGGTGGCATATTGGTTTTTGTATTTTACAAAAGATAGATGACTGACATGCACGTTAGTTACATTATTTCTTGTTTTTATATTGAAAGATGGAATCGATTTATGGAGAAGTTCTTAAGCAATATGTAATGTTTTATATGACATGGCAGTACAAATGATAATATTGTTTGACCATGTAATCCGTTTATTAAATCCGAAATTATCTTTCAGAAAATGCAAATAAACTGGTTTTTTCAAAATAATTTTTTGTAATTGGAGTTACTGACGTTTAGAACATTGAAAACATAATTTTGCACAGTAAATCACTTAGTACAAAAACCACTGTCGAAATACAGATCGATAAGAATATACAAGTAGTCCATATGAAATGAATTTTTGTGTATACAGTTTTTAAAGTCACAAACATAAAATTTTTTTTATTTATATTTTATTAAAATATACCCACATATTTCTGTATGATATACTTTTCCATACATATGTTTTCAAACATACATTTATATTTTTCAAAAAAAATATTTCTAAATTTTTTCTATATATGTATTTTTTCAAATATACTCCACATACTTTTCTATTCCATATATTTCTTTTAATAAACTACCTTTGGATTTCACAAGTGAATGGCGCTAAAGGCACATGTAGTGAACTTGCATGCCAGAAATATGTATTTTTATAGGCATTTACATATCTGTCAACAATAATCTGCAACAATAATCAAAAACAATATCGCAACGCAAAAAATATATTTTTTTTCGTGCATAATGAGACATATCTATTTGGACAACATTCGCAACTGATATTCACATCTCATGGATGGATGCATCCATGAATGGATGTATCCATGTATAGACGGATGAAGTTTAAATGGAACTGGTATTCCACCAACATGCAAACATTTAAAAAACAACGGCTTGTTTTGGTTCATCGATCTACGTTAATTTTTGCACACTTTCAGCTAATTAGACCGAGACTAACTACATTAAACCCCACGAGAATCCACATTGAATTTTTAATGTGTATTCCGATGCCCTAACAAACATGCTGCTGTTCAAGATTCGAACCTGAGCCTGTGGTACCAAAAAGACCAGAGCGCTAGACAATGGCCCAACAGGCCATTTAAAACTACGGTGTTAGTTACAGAGAGTCACACAGATTTACTTAGTCTCTATGGCTATCCAACTGCTCTATTGATTCATAGTATAGGAGTATATGGTCATATATATATATCCTCCATATATGAATATATATATAAAATATATGCACATAGACAGGGCGTTGTATAGTTACGCAAATTACAGCAACCATGGTACCCTCGAATTCACATTAAAAGTACATTCCAAGATTAAATAGACATAACCCCCTTTAATTGCATCTCTTTTATTTTTGGGTGGAATTTAAAATCCACTGTCCCGGGAAATAAAATTCCTAAAAAAATTGCGAATAGCTTACCAAGATTAAGTCTGTGCTCGCTGCGGTTTCTCTTATTAAAAAGGGGACCTCCATATGTAAAGAACTAAAAAACCGCATTAAAATGTATAGCTTTTTCTGGATCGTCCGAGTGTCATGAATAATATCAATGCTTCCTTTTACTATGCGTTTTTCTGCCTGAAAGCTAAAGCGCTTGTGAAAACCTTCAGCAAACCACCGTTCGGGTAATCTCGTTATATCTGCGGAAATAGGACGGAAAAGAGGGAGCAAAAATGGGTGGAAAATATAAAAATTAACTAAAAAAGAATTGCCTGCATACAGGTGAACTTTCAGTTTTCCTTTTTTTTTTTTTACGCGTATGCACACTTTTATTACTTGGTGGAGAATTATACACGCTTTATTTAAACCATAGAATAAAAAAAACTAGTAGAAAAAGAAAGTAGTTGGAAAATTTCTCTTTTTATTATGGTAAGGAAGAAGAAATTAATATTTATCCTGGTTTAGATTCTGCTAACTTAATTATATTTCTAACACACTTTCGGCAATATTTATCTAAGCATTTATCGCGATACTCAGCTTTTATAAGCAGTTTTAATTTATTCACGAGAAAATTAATTCCTCATATTAATTCATAAGGATTTAGATTAAAATGTCGACGAGTATACAAAGTAGCGAAACAACATAAGCTCAAATTCTGACATTGTCTCTGTTGATATTGTCTTTTTGACATTGCCTGTGTTTGTGGCTGCATATAATTGGTTTTTGTAATTATTTTGTGCCGGATGTACGTTTTATATTTATTTGTTTTATAAAATGAAGTTACTGAACTTTTGCATAATTTCAGAGAAAAAGATGCTAATAAGTATAATTTTCTTAATTAGGATAACACTGCAATATAATCTTCGCAAGCGTAAATATCCAAATATTATTTGCAGGGAATTTAATGACCTTATTTTATACACTGGGAAAAGAAATCCTTATAAATACATTTTTGGAGGTGTTAGGGAAATGATTGTTGGCGAAGACGGTACAACGCAGAAATTTATAAATGCTATAAAGACCTAGAAATTATAAAATTTATTAAGATCAATAGATTAAACTGGGCTGCTCTTATATTTAGAATGAATGATTTAAACTCTGTAAAAAGATTCGTTTTTGGCAAAGTCAGAGATACAAAAGATGAAGAGGACGCCCCAAGTTGAGAGGGATAGACGCAGTTGAAAAGATTTTGCTGTACTAAATGTTAAGAATTGGAGGACCGTTGTCACCAAAAAGAATGCATGGAAATCTCTTCAAAGGAAAGCCTTGGCTAACTGTGGGAAATCGTGTTATTGAGGATGAGGATTTTTATTACATAATGGCATTAGATTCAACATTCAAAGATATAAGTTATTCAAGGAAGAATATCTAAAACTATTAATAACTATTATATAGTAGGTAGTTATTTAATTTTGTTTTTGATTTATTTTGGTAGACTTCGCTTTCCACTGGAGCGCATTGTCTTCATTATCTTGGCTTTCGACAGACTCCCTGTCTTCAGTGTGTTTCATTTATCATCATATTTCCTTTTTTCTGGAATTTAAATGGCTAATGAAGGGAGGATAGTGAGTACTTTCAAAGGTAACTTATCCATATTTGTGTGCCGGTCGAGAGTAAACCCAGAAAATTTCCACTATGCAGCATGGACATCGATACTTTTAAACACCTTGTTACATTTGACAATGAGTCTCTACTCGTTTTGAGATCGCGACTGTTATTCACACCAATGGATTCAAACCTATTAAGTTACCATTAAGTTCAAGTCAGGCATTTTATAAACGTTATAGTCGAATTATGGTAAATATTTATTACATGCTAATAAAAACAACAGAAAAGCCATGTGGGAAAAACAAGAAAATGAATGAAAATTTTCGTCTCATTTTTTAGCGTTAATATCGGATTATTTATTACAGAATATCTTATTACTTTCTTTTAAATATTTTTAATGTAATGGTTAGGGTTTTTTTTGATTTTTGATTTTATTTAGGAAGATTACAATGCTTTAATCTAAATCTTTCAGTGAGCAAAACAAATGAAATTTTTGTGATTACTTACTTATTATTAAACTTATCTACTTATTAGTTAAAGATTTATGTATACTATAAATATTTTCCAATACCTGTAAATATCAATTACAATTTGTTTATCAATGATGTCTTGTGAGATTAATATCTTAGTAAAATCATTGCAATTTTATTAATAGGTAATATTATTGTTGGTTATCTGTATCATCATATTACATTTCAAGCTTAAAAAAAGATTTATTCTATATAGATGGAAATAGAAGAAAAGAGATTTATGTTGTTTCAAAATGTTGTCAATATATTTATCAAAAGTTGTCAGTTTTTCATCCCTTGTTAAACTTAAAATTTATACAAGCGCATTGTTTTTATAATTCAAGCATGTACCAACTTAATAAATCAAATCATTAATATTTTTGTTATTTTGCAAGATATTTTTTAGTAAGTTTTTAATTGGTATTCATCTCTTTAATAAAGTCAATTCGTCTATTTTATTTACACTGTCAGTTCCTTACAAAAGAATGAGATATGACTATTTTATTTTTATTTCTCTTAATAGAGAGCATCTCCCGATTAATATAAATTCTTATTTATTTTCTGTATGACGCTTAGAAGTTCTTGTTGTTTTTAAACGACTGAGACATTGAAATGAGGTTATCGATCATGTATGACAGATTCAGTCTTCCTCAAGGGGAAGGCTGATCTTCCAAGAGTGTCTATACTGCAGCACAACAGTTTATAAGATGAATTTATTTAGCCAAGGGGGGTCATGCTATCCTATTTAGAAAATGATAGGAATTTTTAACCACAGGAAAAAAAAAGAATTTTTTAAATCATTCATTAATTATGGTTAAACTTATTTGTTTATTAGTCAAAGATTTATTATACTGTGAATATTTTTTAATACCTACAGTTATCCACTATAGTTTATTATGTCTTGTGAGATTTGGAACTCAGTGAAATAGTTACCATATTAGTAAATGATATAATCTAATCAAACGGTAATCTTAATTGTTGGTAATTTGTAATCTGAATCAATATATTAAACTTTTATATTGATTTAAAAAGATTCATTTTTAAACAGATAGAAATAAAGAAAAGACGTTTATATAGATTAGAAAAGTTGTCAATAAGGTATGTACTAAATAGTTTTTCATCGTGTTAATTAAAAAAAATTTAAAAGAATTATACAATCTATTTCTAATAATTCAAGCATTCAAAATTAACTTAATAAATCAATCATTGATGTTTTGTTATTTTCAAGATATTTTACTAAGTTTTATTTGGTATTCGTCTTTAAGAAAGTCAATTCGTCTATTTTATTTATATTGTCAGTTCCTTACAAAAGAAAAAGATATGACTATTTTATTTTTACTTTTCTTGATAGAGAGCGTCTCCTGAATAATATGAATCCTTATTTATTTTCTGTTTGAAGCTTAGAAGTTCTGTTGTTTTTAAACGACGGAGACAGTGAAATGAGGTTATCGATCATTAGTATGACAGATTCAGTGTTCCTCAAGGGGAACGCTGATCTTCTACAATGTGCCTATACTGCATCACAACAGTTTATAAGGAATTTATTTAGCCAAGGGGACATGCTATCCTTCTCTAGAAAAATGATAGGAATTTTAGCCACAGAAAAATCGCTACCATCCTTAATATAGCTAAGGGAACTTTTTTGTTTGAGCTATTTTTCCTTCTCTTGATGCTTTTTTCTTTCTCTGTGGTTTTTTCACCAGTGTTGGATAAGCATAAATGCAAGCAGTAGTAAGAATAATTTTAGTGTGAAAGCAATGAAAATAATTGCTCTTCTTTTACTTTATATTTATGGATATCAATAAAATAAGAAAAGATAGAACTTGGATAATGGTTTAGATGTAAATGCAAAATCAATTTGTGAATTAGTTGATAAGTTTTTATATATGGATGGGGAATAAGTAATTAAAGGATTCCTTTTGACTTTTTAAAGGAAATAGTGGATTACAGATAGAATGCATGCCTCTACGGTCTTACAATGTAATTTAAAAACTACAACACTTCAGAGATCTAATTTTTCTTTGAGTTATTATCCTCTAGCCAAAAAAACTACAAACACATCCTCATTAGTTTCCTCACGAAACAAAAAAATATTTTTGCCATCGGGTGCCATCTGGTGGCTTAAATAAGAAATTTTATTTAATTTAAAGTAAATTATTAAGAAATTAATTGCATTTAAGTTCATTGTTTAAATTAAAGTTAATCGTCCAAATATTCAATAAGTTAATAAAATTATAATATTTTTAAATATACAATTTTTCGCAATTTTTAATCTTTGATTCCTTTGCACTTTTCGGCTTTCTTTCCTAATAAAATGTACCAAAACTAATGTCGAAATACTAAAAATCTCGAAAAAAATTCGTATTAATTATTTCCCTTTAAAATGTTTGTTAAAAAAGAATTTAGTGGGAAATACGAAAAAAAAAAAAAGTGATTTCTAAATTTAAGAAGATGAATATATTTATGAATACTTTGATTCCATGAATTATATAAGGTTTTATTATTTTCTATAGTATTTTAGTAAGTTTAAACTTTTACTTGGTTTTTAGAACGCCAGTTCAGCTATTTAGCAGAAAATGTGTCTGATGATAAAATATTATTAATACTATTTATTAAATAATAATAATTTTAATTAAGAATGCTTGATTTTCCGCAGCCTGGTACTACTGGGTCATATTCTGTTGAGATAACTAATCGACCTGCCGCCTGTTGGCTAATTTTGGAAATAGTTTAAAGATCAGCACGACAGGTCAGTAAAACAATATGGTCTTCTATGAAATTAACTAGTTCTAAGTATTCCCCATTACTCAATAAATAACTTTTAGATATTTAATGTGAGGTCAGTGAGATGGAGTCTTCCTTTACAACTTTAAGTAGCGAAAAATTTATTTTATTCGAATTAATTTATTTGACAGTTTCTATTACTAATTGGCAAACTATTGTAACTTAGAGAAGTTAGATTAGTAGTAGAGTCTTCTGGGAACATAAAATTATTGTCCGATATTTGTTATGTGTTGTTTTCCGTCACAGAGCTAATAAATGCAGTCTAACCGCCTGTAATAGATGTAGTACATAAGTAAATCCTTCTAAAAGCGCAGAAAAACTGCCTTTCCTTAATTGTATAAGAACAAAAGCAAAGAAATTTCAAAAACCAAATTAAACACATAAAATGTAATACCTACATATTGAAAACTGCTATAATTTCTGAAAAACTAATTGATATTTGCTTTATAATAAAAAAAAAAAACTATGCGTAACAATTAAACTATTTATACTTTTCTTTAATACCAATAATACTGAAATTTTTAAATTACAACTGATAATAATTATGAATTACAATCCATTAGACTTAAATAACCGCACAGCGAAGGACTTTTTGAAAGAGTGTTTTGCAATAAAATTGATTAAATTTTTTTATCTAAAATTTAATTTTTAAAAATTTCAACTTCTTTGGAGACTACTACTTTTTGATTATCATTTTATAACAGTTTCATTACTGTAGCATTTGTAAAAACATAATTTATAATCACTGATTTATAGTAATTTACATATTTGTTCGTTTTTTCTGATTTCTGTTCTTCGTATTTTAATTTTCAAGTAACAAAAAATTTATTATTGGTTTCATTGTCAGACATTTATTTAATCAAAACAAACATTATTCTCTTCTCGATTGGTGCAAATAGTATCATCCATTGTATGTAGTGCTGTATCCAGTAATTATTCCCCAAGCAATAGTATAATTAATTTTAAAAGTGAATTAATTTAAAAACATATGTAATTTTAACTTTTGATGCTCCATCCATCTGCGTCCCTCTACAACACCTTATCAATGTTCCCAAGTTACACCACATCCAACTTTAACAAACACAATTCTAATTCTGTTCCAAAAGCCATACAACACCCCTTCGCCAAGTGTTTTATTACGGGACTTCTCTGCTTAACGCAATACAGGTTTAAATTCAACCACCCTCATTTAATTTTTGCAACTTCTACGACACGCCGTGTGCTTAATATCAACTCCCCTTTTCACTGGCGCTTTCAGGCGTATCAAATTGCACTCAGAAATGCCACAAAGCAACTTAATGCAAGAGGTCCGGGAAGACGAAAGGGAAGGGTTTCAGGCGAGTTTGGGTTAACCTCTTAGCTCTGATAACACAATGCGCCTCGTTTATGGAAGAGGAATCTTGAGAATCGAGGGGCTTTGGTGTTTGTTGGGAAAGGAGGGTGGTGGAATTAGGGTAGGGAAGGAAAGAGTGTCTTGTTTGGCGCTCCAGGCATGTCTGCTTCCTATCCTGAGGATGAAAGGATCTCTCTCTGTCTCTCTTTCTCCATCTGCTGTTAACGCTGCAGTTTGACGCTTTCTACCGGACACCAGAGATAAGGCCGGCTTTCATTAGTTAATGGTGTTACCTTAATCAGGGTTGTTTGGCATGCTTCCGGAATAGATACTTCCATTGAGTATTTCTTCGGTTTGGCTAGTTTCTGCCAGAAGATTTACACTAGACCGCCCATCAAGATAAAAGAATAATCAGCCTGAACAATATATGGCACAATATGAGGGGGCGAATTTCTTTAAGAATATGTATATGCTTTTGAGCGAACTCTATTTACATGAGGTACTTTGGATCTGAAGAATACATTAACATATTCAAATGAAATATATTTTGAGACTTTAAGTTATCCATGACATTAATTGTTAGAAATCTTATTTTTAAAGTACTGAAAGTAACAGTTTATAAGATAGCCGTGCTTTTGTTTTCTAACGGATACTATTGAAATTGCATACTATAAAATTTTTTTTTAAAGATAGAATAATAGAAAATTAAGAAAATATTACATTTAAATCAGGTTTAATTTAGGTATAATTATTAAGAATTTGGGTTTGACTACGATGTGTTTTTAAATTTCGGAAATGGCATATCTGATTTACAAATTATTTAAAGTAATGGGTTACAAGATGCGAAGGTAAGGGGACTCATGCTTCACCATGATAATGCATCATCTCATACGGCAAGATCGACAATCGAATTCCTTAAACAAAAACGCATCAAAGTGATAGAACATCCACCCTATTCCCCTGATCTTGCTATGTTTGACTTTTGGCTTTTTTTAATCCGAAGAAAAATTTACGTGATCGCTGTTTTCATTCGAAAGATGAGATTGATGAAGCTATAAAAGCATATTTTCATGAATTCCAAGAAATGGATGGCGTGAATCATTTAATCTTTAAAAAATTGTCTTCAAAAGGACATTGATGTTGGATGGGGCTACTTTGAACACTCTTAAAATTTGGTTAGTTAAACTCTTACCCTTTAGCCGTATCTCAAAAATTTCAGAGTGACTCTGTATATGCGTAATGTAAATCCATCATTATAATAATTATATATATAATAATAATATATATATTATATAAATGTTCTTTCTTTTGCCAAACAAAGAACATTTTCGGCAATAACATACTTGAATTTATTTGTTATATACGAAGAATTACAGCATTAATATAAACTATTCCATCTATCTCGGGAATAAAAAAAAAAAGGTGGTGAGAATACAATGTGATTTCCGTAAAAATGTATATAAATATATATATATATATATACATTTTTACAGATATATATATATATATATATATATATATTTACGGATATTTATATATATATATATATATATACATTTTTAAGGATATATATATATATATACATTTTTACTGATATATATATATATTCACAGAGAACAATTTTTGCAAAAAGAACATTTCGACAATAATATAATGGAGTTTAATTATAGTGCGCGGATAATTATATCGTTAATATAAACTATTCAATCTATTTCGTCAATAAAAAAATACAATCTAATTTTACCATTCTATTATCAAATAAAATCTGCGATTACTTATTTCCGAACCACATCTCAATTCAACGAAATAAATTGAAACTCATAAAATATTTCCCGACTTCATTAACAATAACTAATGTACCTGAACATTTAAAAACGCAGTGGGGAAACTCAAGAGAGATATAACGATCTCGAAAATCCCAACTTTTCCTTTTCAAAAAATAATAAAGATGGAAATATAAGCATAGTTTTGAGATCTTTCAGTTCTTAGGATCATAATTGTTTCATTTCTAACTGATGATTATGCGTTCCAAACAGTAAGAACTTAAATCCCCTCGTTAAGTGTGGAAACGGATGAAACTGACCCCACTCAACTTTATCCCATTTATTTCTGTTGTGTATTCTCGACTCAAATTCCCTTCATTTAATGCATTAAAAGTTACGACTGTTCTCTCGTTTTTTTTAATGATTTTGGAATTCGTTGGAAATCTTTCGCATTTTCTTATCGCAATAAAAGAATGAAATAATAATTAAAGTTGTAGTTTTATTTCCTAACGATGTATTCGAACGACATGCCTGGTTTCTCAGCAAAAGAGGTTTAATCGCCTCACGTCAAACTGTTTCGTTCACCATGTCCTGCATTAGTCGAGGAGATGACTCTTGTACGTGGTTTAAAATTAGAAAATATCTCGAGTTTTTCGTGACTTTCAGTTTGAAGTCATTTACTTTCGGTACTTCAACTGAGTTGATGGGGTTTATAATCACATCATTTTAAGGGGTGATTTCACACATTTTATGTTAATTATTTACATCCGATTCCAGCGATGTTTAATGATACTTTAATTGGATGATTTTTAATGGGGTCTCTGAAAGATAAATAATTTTTGAGGGACATTATGGTTTCTTTTTCTTCCAAAGAATGTCTTTCCTGTTACACATCTTTTTGAAAATCACTCCTAGAGTCAACATTTTGTAAGGTTTTTAAGTGTACAATTTTAAAACTGGAACATATAATTATAAAAGAATTTTTTGTCGAGATGCTGAATCCAAAACTATTACTAGTAGTGTTATAGTCGGCAGGAATATCAAATTTTATAAATTTGAAAAAGGATGAAGAATTAAATGTATATCATGTTCTAAATTTAGACTGCTATCAACAAATTAAACTATTATATGATGCAAATGAAACTCATTTTTTAACTGTTTTATTACAAGTACTATCGATTTTTGATGTTAGCACGTGTATAAAATCAATCCCAAGAATATTCGAACACAAGATCAGTAAGGTTGGAAATTTCTACTGATTAAAGACGATTTTTCAAGCTAAAGTTATACAACAGTCGAATTATCTTACATTAAAAGGAAGTTTCGTTTTCCATCGCTTTCGAAAATATTAATTTCGGAGAAATTTAAACTTTCGCTATTTATGGTAATTTTTACAAGATCTTTGGAGCCCTGCTGCTAATAATAATAATGCGTTGATTTTTAACGCTGAATAATTTTAAAACGCAGAAAAGTTCATATTTCATCTCTTAAAATGAAGAGAAAATATTATTTTTATTTGCCGATATTATATTAGTAAGGGATTCGAAACTTTAAATAATGGAAATGGAAATTTTTACGGAAATTCTTGTTTGACAAAATTGTTATATTGAGTTATAAAACATTAACAAAAATGAAAATAAATGCATATATATACATATATATTCCTAAAATTTGGTAAAAAGTAACAAAAAATATGTATTTTTGAATCTTTTTTAAATACTCCTAATTAAAAAATATATGTAAAATATCTCTTATATGTATATATACATTATGCATGTATTGAGCTAAAGAATTATTATACTATTCTAAAATATAGTTGAGTTACAGCTAATCGGGTAATTTAGAAAAATAAATATTTTTAATATAAATGCCAATAACTCCTTTGTATATGAATATATTTTTAAATATTTTGTATAAATAACATTATTAAAAACTAGCATTTATTATCATTTAATACATACATAACATTATTAAAGACTAAGTAAAATTTAGTTAAATTATTATTAATTAAAATTTCATTTATTCTGAAAATTATTATTGTTATCTTATGGGGGTGTAGAATAAATATAATTTCTCTGAAATTCAATTTAAAGTTTTAAATATATGAAATCATTGTCCCTAATACCTGTGATTATGCAAATTGTATCTCGATTTCTAATGACTCTAGAATCAAATTCAAACGGTGTATGGCTATATGTTTCATATTGAAAGTAAAGTATAGCATCTATTATTTTTAATACAAAATTATTTTAATGAATATATCATTGCATAGAATAAATAATTTTCTTTTCATATTTTATGAGTTATGATGGTTCCTCCTTTCTACATCGAATGAGTTTTACTAACTGATATTTAATATTATTATCATTTTTTGTCTTGCTGCATTTGTATAAGTTTATACTTCCATATATTCCGCATAAAATTTATAAATATTTGACCAAATTTAACTTTCATTTTGCTGTTCCTGATAAATTATATAATTGTACTGCCATGGTATGATGCAGTTCACTACATATGTTGGCAGATTCAGTCTGCTGCTGGTTTATGTCAAGGTCACTGTTATCAGAAATATGGAGACTCTATAACTATTGTGAAAACACATTCATTTGCCTAGAGTTTTCTATTTTATTCCTTACGATTCACACATTTCGTGAAATTATGCATAAAATAATCCATTTTATCGATATTCTTTCCAAGGCTTACATTGAAATACGATGTTACCGATGCACTTAATGTGATTATTCAATGACTTATGTTTTCTAAAAATCATTCAAATCTTTAAAAGTAAAAAATATGTATAATAGACTTAATATAAAATGTATATCCATCTAAAGTAAATTACACTTAAGAGAACTATATGGAGAAAAGCACTTACTTCTTTGAAAGCTTAGATATACACAACATATAATGATGAAAATAATGAATGTATTTCATTTGTAGAAAATTGTGTGTGTCTGAAATCCAGACGTCCATATTTCTATAAAAATGTTTTTTTAATGAAATGCTTTTAAGATATAATAGACGTTTTTGTATTTCTCCGTTTTTGCTTCAACTATTGTGATTTTGGACAAAGACTGCTATATTTTCAAATTTCTTAAGCAATGGATTTACATAATGGATTTGTTTTGCCTGAATTTATAAACCTATTTTTATTTCTTACAAAACTAAAAGATAAAACGATCATCATGGTTTTGAGAAGATAAGCATTAAACATATTTTCTACTCATGAGTTTTACTTAAATACAGACAGCACACGCTTGAGCTGCATTTCAAACCTAACTCATTTAAATGCATAATGAGATATTAAAGTGCCAGAGGTCAAGAAAGGGTAAATGTGTACCCAATAAAAAAACCCATTTAATGAATTTTCTTATTTTATATAAATGGAATATAACTTTTTCAATGCAACAGTACAATGTTTTTGCTTTTATTCCGTATTCATCTAGTAAAAAAAGGCATTATGTTTTTATCCTTTTTGAATAACAAAAGATGCATTATATATGTGTAAATAATTCAGTTTTACGGTTGCATATAAGCGTAAAACTAAAGATGAAATTTGAATTTGAATGCACTCCGGTTAAAAATAAAATTTTTAAACGTCATTAAACTAAAGGGTACCAGAAAAAAAATAAGCCACCTTCGAAAATAAAGAAATAACCTGTTAAGGTGGCTGAGAAATTGAAAGTATTTTTATGACATGCATGTAAGCATAAAAATGTAGCATATTTCCAAAACTTGCAGCTGCCGAGCATTCTGCATAGCGATTGTGTATGCTTCAGCGACTTAGGTCTGAAATGGAATCAAGCCCTGTATGGAATTTGAATATCAAGGCGAAGAATGGTAATGCAACGAATATTTTTGCATGCAACTTTCGGAGAGGCGTATTCTCTCATTGCCTGGTTGTCATTCAATATCCTTGATAAAAGCATCTTGTATAAATTGAAATACATATCGAAATAAAAGGAAATTCTCTGGCATTAAAATGGTTTTTGGGAATGTTTCTTGCTTTTATGAGGTTTACGTAAATTGGATGGATGGAGGTTTAAAAATGAGAAGAGAATATTTGAAAAAAAAAGAGATTGAGTTTAAAATGTATTGATTTCGCTTTGTTTGGCATATGTTTAAAAAAATAAAAACACTTCTTTTTAAAAACAGAAGCTTTCAGTTAATGGAAAATTATAAAAACCTTTTTTTTGTGTGCATTGGAAACAAATTTTGCAAATGTGACTTTTAAATATGTGAATTAATTTTTAATTTATTGATTTATTTCGTAATCAATTCTTTATAAACATTTTATGTAGTTGCTTTGTAAAGTCATTTATTTCTTGTTAATATTCCGAAAAATAAGAGATGGAATCTCATTTAATTCATGACAACACAAAAAAATAGACGATTTCTTGAAGTAAAACATTTTAATTAAACTCCCCCAAAATAAAGCATTCTTCCAAATATAAGAGAACGTTTCCCGGACGTGAAAAGAATTTAGGTTTTAAAACATTCGTTCCATGAATTATTGCATGTGTTAATTAAAATCTGAACTTTAAAATTGTTAATTCAAAATACATTGTAAAGAATTTATTTTTTACTATTTTTAACTAAATCATATGTTTTTAAATTGATAACGAAATATATCATCATTTATAAAGTTCAGTAACCAAGGAGTTAAATATCTTCAGAAAAATTTAATTAATTGAATTAAAGACGCATGTTAAGAAACTGAGGAATATGAAATTACTTTTCTGGAAATAAACTGTAACATCTTTTTCAATTGTAATTCATTAATTTAACTGTGTATTTAAAATAGATTTTTAATCTTCTAATGAAATTATTAAAATTATATATAATCATGATTCTAAATCTTATTTTAACTATTGCCTGTTAAATCCCTGTTAAGTCTGTTATTGTCTGTGCATTGTATAAAGAGAATTGTCATTGTATTAATTTAATGTCCATGTATAGTGTGTAATAAATTGAATTGTCTATGTATTGAATATAAAGTGAATTATGAGGTAAACAGATTGTATGTGTGACTCACACAGACAATTTTATTTATTGTATATATCACAAGCAACTTATTGTATACAGTGAATTGTTTCATAATTAAACTAGCCATAGATATTTAAAAGTGGTTTAATCTAGATAATTGTTAGTAGCTTTAATAATTTATTTAATTACTTTACAGTTCAATGGAAAGAGTGAAAAATCTAAAAAAGAAATTTATAAAACTTTAAAAAAGTTGTATCATTTGTTTTTCAAAATAAGTTCATAACAGTAACAGTATAGAAGTAATTTAAATTTGCTAATTTGAAATTGTTATTCGTATTTAAATACGAAAGTCATAATAAATAACCTAATCATAGTTTAATATGTAATATAAATTTATTTTCACAATTCAAAATACTCCACGTGCCAATTTACCAAGTTAAATTTTTTTTTCCATGTCACATTTTAATTGTTCTACGAGATATGCACTAAAGAATGAAATATGCAATACACGTTACGTTTGTCGACTTATTTAGATCATTGAGATATATTCGTATGTCATTTTTAAATCCACTTTAAGCCGTAGGTCCCGGTCTCCCATGACTGTAGGAGCGTCACGGAGCCAAAGTCAGACTTCTACCTACGGGTACTCCATCACAACAGAAGCTGCTTCCTTCTCCTTCAATCATGAGTACGTATGGGCTCTTGGGCTTGGCCAACCAAGTGGGATAAGAAACAACAAAACAGTATTTTTAAATTAAAATTATTAAATTTGAAAAATAATCTTTTGAAAATATAATTACTACAAAATTTATGAACAATGTCAAACAGTCCGTAACACGTCAATTACCTATTTTTAGCAGTAAATAAACAAACAACTTTTCGCAGTGAAATAATAAGAAAATAGTGCTTAGATTATTTTTACTTTAATAAATTCGTGGAATTTGAATCTTTGATAAATCGATATAATAAAAGCGATCTATACATAAAGTAACTATAGTCTGACATTATTCTTATATGTTATTTTTTATTTGTTATATGTTAATATGCATATCGAGCAATAGCAAAAAAACAGATGTCTTTATATTAACAAGTAATACTAAATAGAGACAGCAAATGTGATAAACCATCTTCAAAACTTTTTCATAATGGAATCAATGAAACTGTGACTAAATTTTCTCCATAAACTCGTAATTCATAAAATAAATTAAATTAATTCCTAATTCATTTTCAAATATTTTTCTATGTTTTTTCAAATCTTATATTTTGCATTAAATTAAATTCTGATTTTAAAAAATAAACATTATATTATTGAATAACATTCAATTAGATTACAACATTATCAACAAAATTTTTAGTATAGAAAGAATAAAATTTAAACAAGTAATTAAATATTTAAAAGTTGTGGAATTGTTTTTACATACATTTTATTATTTTTTAGCAACAGCTGAAAAATTGAGACATGCATATTTATCTTTTTAATTGTTTAGAAGACAAAGATTTAGATAATCAAGAAACTATTGTGTTTTTATTCCTCATTTTTTTTATTATTAAAACTTCTACTTTGTTATGGTTTTCGCCGAAAGGTTTTTCAGTTAAACATTATCTTCAGATTTCTAAACCTTATATACAATTGAATTTGATGAATTTGAATATTTCTTTTTTATTCTGGTTCATCTTATTCTGCTTAAAAATATTAAATAAAAGTAAAATACAGAATGTATACTCTGGTAACCAAAAAACATAGATGGTAAAATGAAATAATGGTAAACAAAAAAATGATGAAATAAAATGAATGATAATGATGAAATAATGGTAAACAAAAAAACATAGAAATAATTCTTTGCTTTTTGTTTACTATTATTTTACTTTAAGAAATAATAAAAGCTTTTTACATTAGTCTAAAACTGAAAAATACATAACCTAGGAAGTTCAGTTCTAGCATTATTCGTTGGTGTGCAAAGCAAGCTCTCTTAGTTTGGAAAGCCCAACACGCTATCTACCATCCCGCATTGCCCCTCGTCCATAAAAGCAAGACAAAAAAATTGATTTAACATGTATTGCTTCACTAAAAATATGTATTTGTATATTATAAAGAATATTAATTATTTTTATTCATTATAATAATTGCAAATTGTTCTGTAAACTATTTATTCAAAAAGTTTATAGAGAGAACTGAAAATTTCAGTCTAGTTCTTTTTTTTTTTTCTTATCCCACTTGATAGACAGCAACATCTAGACAAAGTCCAAGAAACCGTGTAGTGCTGTTTCTATTGTAGTGGAGCCCCTTTGGTAGAAGTGTGACTTAGTCCAGTGACATTGAAGAAAAAGAGCAGTACTTTCTGGGAGGACTTTTTGGGAGGAACTACCCCGAATTTGGGTATCGTATGGGAGTAAAGCCTTGAAAACTCTCATCAAGTTGTCCGACTAACGAGATGAAGTGCTGAACATCATAAGCGCCATCGAGTCAACGCTCTTTATTTTTAAGTCGAAGTACGATTATAAACGTTTAATTGTATTGAACAAAAAGATGGAAATATTATACTAGAAAGTTTAGTTTGGTTTTGTTGCTCTACGGCCATTTTAGCACACTTTAGGGTAATGAGACCGATTAGATTGGAGTTTAACGTGGATTCCGAACCACTCACAAACATCCATACCACCGCCAGGATTCGAACCTGAAGTTTGTGGTACCAAAGGCAGAACGTATAACCGTACAGCGTTCTGGTATACCAGAACGCTAGCCACTTGTCCAACAGGCCACTATACTAGAAAGAGCTATTCTTAGAAAATATTTTGAAAAATAAAAAGTCATCTAATAGGGTAAAAAATCTGTACTTCAATTCTGAATTTTTAATTAGTCTATACCTCCAATTTTTTGTTTAATCTAGTAATTAATTTATATAACAGTAAAATTTAAGTCTAAATACATGCAACTTGTCCGAGTTTTAAAATTGTTTGTAAAATTTCAACAAATACTTGTACAGGTGTACCCATCTCATTAAAAGTTTTGAAATACTGAAGTTTATCGAAATTGCCATGGGAATAACAATTGAAACTTTCATTGGCTTTCGAAATCGAAAAAAAAGGGCAATGAAAATTTATAACTTTCTACTAGCACAGAATCGCCAGCATAAATTAGAAATGTTCGACAAAGCCTCGCATCCAAAACACCATTCATTTAAGACTCTCGAATTTTCGGAGAGCAGAATTTATTTTTCACTTAACTGTCCCGATAGAATCTACCAGTTTCCATCTCATATATTTATTCTCTTTTTTTCACCGACGACGTGTTAATTCATCCGAAAATGATAAAAAGTTTTCCGCGCTCTTTTCGGAGCTGCAGAGCTCGATCGCAATTCACCGAGAGTAATTCGAACTCCATTACAAGAGTAAAAATGATAAACTCGGAACGGAAGCCGCTTTAAATGTCGCATCATTTCCCGCTCAGTAAACTCATTATTAATGGCGGGAAAACGCGCTTTGTTCCCCTCGGAGCGTACGACGGTCCGACCCCTGACGTTCGAATGCGGCCGCATCTTGGGAAAGAGCGTAGCTTTCTACTAACTGGCGTAATTAGGCCCTCTGAGCTTTTAATTGCACGCCTAAATTAATTTCTGTGCACGTAGTATCTGGGAAGGAAAACAAAATAATGAATTTAAGCCCGAGGTATTAAATCACGCTTGTTCACTCCTTTTCAGGTAGTGATAAAAAGCTTATTTAACTGCCACATCTAATGGTTTTAACAGTCGAAGAGGGCATGTCTTATTTGCAAAATATCGAACTGATATGTAAACTTTTGTGAATATTTTATGTGTGAATATTTTTAAAAATATATTATTATTATTTGATATTGACTATTTTATCTAAGCACACTGAACTTTTCCTGTGAAAGTTTTAGTACAGTGGATATTTATACACGGCGAGTGATGCCACTGAGCCCCGAGTCTGGCAGACTAGTTATTAATGGCTCATAATATAACTTGCAGTCTTCGATAGGTAGACTTTTTGTATTAAGTATTCCTATTAATACAGTCAGATATTTTTCCATCTTTAAAAAGAGTTTAATATAACATGCTCCAATATTTATAAAATAATAGAGAGTATTTTACAATATATCTTAATAAAAGCACAAAAATGCTTCAATGAAGTGCAGAGATGGTTTCTTGCATATTATATTAAGGTTTCTTAGATTACTATCTGTAAAAGTAACTATTATATTAAAATAATATATTTTATTATTATTACTATAATATTAACTTTTAAAAAATCGCGCCAAATGTAGGAAGTAAGCACGGAATTATTCAGTTAATTTTAAAGACTTTTATTTTAACGAAGAAAATGGTTTAAATTGGTGCCATTTTTCAATTCCTTCTATTAGCTCACACTCTCCCTATATATATCTAGTTCAAATTTCCAATCGTTAATAAAATCCTTTTTATTTTTCCACTAAATTTCAAATGCATTTCTTTTGTACTTGTAGTAGGATGACACATGATGTTAATACAGATTTTTCAAACATTAATTCAGTAACTAAATTTAATTAATTAATTTTAGTTTTTTTTAGATTTAAGTTGCATATATCTACCAATAGATGGCGCCAGATAAAGTTAAAAAATGAATGAAAATTATTTATAAAAGACTTTCTGCAATATAGTGAAAAAAAGTAGGAATTGACTTAAAAATTTTTTTACTTGTTCTTATGCAACTGACCACATTGTGATGTTTCTTGTGGTGTATGAATAGTGTCATTGACAACTGTGTCTTTGATTAATAAAAATTGCATCGTAACCATGCTTTCTTCTACACCCGGCTAGAGCATCCCCCTTTTGGCTTGAGGAGTGGACTCCTCAGTTGGACTCCTGACACCAATCACATCCTGTTACTATCTGGTTGCCGAACCTAATCACTGCAATCTGGATCCCAACATAGGGCCCCTATCTGCCCATTACATTACAAAAATTAAACAAAAATATTAGATGAATTGCATGAAAAAAAACCGAGAATAAAATTACCGCATATTTTGGACAGTAATCATCACGAAAAATAATGTGATGCATTTAATAACAAGTTGATATGTACTTAGAATATGCTTTGATAGAATGATCCTGCAAATTAGCTGCATAATTCAAACTAATTAATATGAAAGTAATTTATTTGTATCACTTTTTAATAGAAGTAAATTTACATGTAAATTACTTAACATGTAAACATGTAAATTATTAAATTTAGAGTACTTATTTCGAATAATCTCTTCCTTGTTTCCAATATCGAGTTACGTAGAATTTTTTTATTATGGAGCCTAAAACATATTCTGTAACCTCAGTCTACAAAATGCAACTTTTGCTCTTTTTTTTCAACTCATGTTTCCTGTCCAACATAATTTTTCTAATTTTTATCTCTGCCATTTTTTTTCAGTATATTTATAATATTTCATAATTCTATTTAAAATTTAAAATTAAAGAATAATTTTGAGCATGAAATAAATTATTAATTAACAATTCTTGCATTCAAACAAATAATTTTATGACAAAATGAAACATATTTATTCATATTTTGAATCAGTGGTATAAACTTTTACCTTCTCCATTTGCGCAATAGCCTCATGGCGGGGCAAAGCCCAACAGTCATATTAGACCGGGTTTAGAGTGGATACCAAACCACTACTAACATGCATAGCACAGCCGGGTCTCGAACCTGAAACCTGTGGCGCCGAGAGCCAGTCATTCGGTCATCCTACCCTGTGATATAAAAATAAAGGATAAGCAGGATCTTATTTTGCTGCGAATTTTATATTTAGCTTAATCAGAATTATATTTGTATACTGAAATAGTTAGTTTTAAATAGGTCATATAATTATATGCAAATTATATAATAGGTCTATAATTTTATACGTCATATAATTATATGGAAATACTAGCTGACCCGGAAAACGTTATTTTGCCATATGCATTATTTCTATAAAATATTTTTTAGTTAAAAAAAAAAAAAAAACTAACTTACTATAAGTGTGTGGAAATGGTTATGATTGGAAAAGGAATGGAACGTGCAGACAATGACGGCGTATAAAATGATAATACACTAACCAATTATTTATTTCATCCTTTATATTTTATTAAATTAATAAATATATTTTTAATTACATTATGTAATAGCTGCATATACATCAAAAATAGTTATTTACATAACTATTTATAATCAACATCAATCTCTAAGTGCAATGGAGTGTACAGTATTTTTGGTTAGTCCTTCTTTAGCCAACACAAACAAACTGGATAGTTTACCCACACGCGAACATGCCACGTATTGTTGTCCGTGGGAAAAAACACGGTGTGCCCAAATCTAAGCCACAAACAGACATCGTTTGGCCTTGCGACTTATTGACTGCCATTGCGAATGCCAATCTAACTGGAAATTGAATACGTTTAAATTCAATTGGCACATCTGTGGGTATCATAGGGATTCGTGGCAGCAATATATTTTCGCCTCGGTACTTGCCATTCAAAATTCTGGCTTAGAAAATGTTTTTCATTATTTTTTAATGACAAATTGTGTTCCATTGCACTGACGTGGTGAGTTCAAATTATGAATCAAAATAACCGGAGTTCCAACCGTTAATTGTAAATGATGCGGTGGTATATCTGGCAAATCCAATGAATTCAAAAACTCAATTGGATAATTTACAGCTTCATTGGCATCGCAAACTGTATCGATAGATTTGTAAGTCCCCTGCCAATAACTGTTGTATCTTGAATTTAAACCATTGACATCCACATTTTTGCTGCCAAAATTGCTCTTTCTGCCAACCAATCAAGATTTTTTGAATTGTGTGCATACATCGGGAAATATGTGGTCGATGAGATTATTTTGCGAGTCGATGATTGTGCAGAAATCTGTCGGCAATTTTATGCATCCAGCATTTTCATGTACAGCAACTTTTCCGTCGCCAATATCTAACAGTTGTTTTGAGAATATTTCAGCGAATGGATCTTGAAGCATATGAAAGCGCATGTTTATTTTAGTTGTAATTTTTTCAACATTACGCCACAGGGATGATGATTTTAAGCAAGCGTTGATCTCATCAGCGTACGTTGAACGGGGAATGACAGGAAATGTTTGTTAATCACCTGAAAGGAGTAACAGAGTGCCGCCAAATATTTGTCGTTGTTTTTTATTTCCTTCAATGTCCTGTTCAATGCCTCAAGCGAATGTTTGTGTGCCATAGTGCATTCATCGCAGATGATAATTTTACACTGTTTCAGCACCGTGGCCATGGACGATTGTTTCTTTTTATTGCACACTGCATCTGGGTTATTTTGAATATTCAGTGGCAGCTTAAATACTGAATGAGCTATTCTGCCTCCATATAATAAAGTAGCTGCAATCTGAGATGATGTAAGGGCCAATGCGATGCCTTTTTTTGATCGTATCTCGGCAAGAAGTAGCGAAATGAAAATGTTTTGCCAGTTCCACCAAAAATATTTAGGGGTTGGCCGCCCTTATCACTTAGGGGTTTAAAAATAGATTACGACCGATTCGCAGACCTTCCAAATATACGCACAAATTTTCATAAGGATCGGTCAAGCTGTTTCGGAGGAGTTTGGCAACACACACTGTGGCACGAGAATTTTATTTATTAGATGTAAAAGGTCATATAATTTTTTGCACATGCTTTCGAATATTAAAATTAAATTCTAGCAAATAAGACAAAAGCGCATAAAATTCGATAATGAGTTGCAAATAAGTCTTATTTTTTTCGTCTTTCAGCACTTTCGCAAAAGTTCAAAGATACAAAATTGCCACTCTACCTTACTACGGATATTTTCAGTGCTTAGAAAAAAGGTGAGAAGTCTAACGGCTTTGAGCACAAAGTGACACTAAACGCGTCGGTCAAAATTCAGTCGCAAGTGAGTAGGCGGAGGCAGCCAAATTCGAACCAACCTGACATCATGGAGACAAGGCCATAAAGGGAGACTGTTTTGGTATTCATAATTTTCTTGCCGGCCTTGTCAATCCATCAAAGTTGGCGAGATGACCTGTCACAGTCGGAGAACATTTGGGGAATGAATCTTTAGCGAGGCGACCCCCTCCCCCACACTCCGCAGGAAAAACAAGAATAAATATCATCGTTGAGTGACTGCGAAACTTTTGCAATCCAGCAGAAGTGGGGAATTTTCGACTTTTTATGTTTTTTAATGAATGGTTCAATATAGAGTGTTTCTCACTCGATTTCAAGACTAGGATCTGTTACATGTTTGCAGTTTTACGATTTCAAATAAAGAATAATTCCAGATATAGTGCAAAATGTCTTGATACTTGATGATTATTCAAAAGAATCAAGAATATTTTAGTTTAATCTTTATTATAGTTTATTTTAGTTTCATTTCAAAATAAAGATTTGTCTACATTATTTTAAACTAAGCGCATTTATTTTCAATAAAGATAATTATCACATAATAGTTATTCATAAAAAGAATGCACTTTTATTATCTATTATTGCATATAGTATCAGCTTGTTTGTTTTTCTATCAATTAAGTGCTTGTATATGATCAAAACTATTCAGTTATTTTCATAACAACTTTTATTACAATACCAGGCCACTGAATTTTAATACCGTTTCTTGAGATATAATAAATTAGTTATGGCATTAAGAGCCATTATTCATGTTGGTTCAATATAGAGTGTTTTTCACTTGATTTCGAGACAAGTATAGTTTTAGGATCTGTTAGATATGTGCAATTTTACGATATCAAATAAAGAATAATTCCAGATTTAATGCAAAATATCTTGGTGCTTGAAAATTCAAAGCAATCGAGAATATTTTGTTTTTATTTTTAAAGCAGTTTCTTTTCAAAATAATTGTTTATCTGCTTTATTTTAAATTAAGCGAATTTGTTTGAAATAAAGGTAATTATTACATAATAGTTATTTATAAAAAATGTGCATTATTATTTAGTACTGAAAATTATTTTTTTCCAATCTATTGAGTGCTTCTATTTGGTCGAGGTTTTTCAGTTATTTTTTTAACATCTTTTATTGCAATACCAGACGGTATTGAATGGTATTAATATTGTCTCTTGGGATAAAATAAACCGGCTTTGGTATTAAGGCCAACATTTGTCAGAAAATCAATGAAATCACTTACTCTACCAACTCAACTATCTAAATTAATAATTAATTAGATAGTTGAGTCAAAGTCTAAATTAATCTAAATATTAAATTAATTAATCTAAAATAACAAACATAAACAAGTATAGTTTTAGGATCTATGAGATATGTGCAATATTACGATTTCAAATAAAGAATAATTTCAGATTTAATACAAAATCTCTTGATACTTGAGTATTCAAAACAATCAAGAATATTTATTTTTATCTCTAAAACTTTTTCATTTCTAAATAAAGATTTGTATGCATTAAACTAAGCGAATTTTTTTTAAATAACGATAAATATCCTTTAACAATTATTTATAAAAAATATGCATTATTATGTATTACTAAAGGTTCGTTTTTTTTCAATCTATTGAGTGCTTGTATTTGGTCTAAGTTCATTATGTTCAGTTACTTTCAAGCATGGTTCAGTTACTTTCTTGGCATATTTTACTGCAATACCAGGCACCAATGAATATCATTAATATTATCTTTTAAGATAAAATAAACTGGTCATGGTAACAAACTGGTATTAAGGGTCAATATTCGTCAGAAAATCAACGCTCTACCAGCTAAACTATGGCAAGTCAATCTAAAATAATAAATATAAAAGTTAAAAGTTTGTCTGCATCATTTTAAACTAAATGCATTTATTTTAAATAAAAATAATTATCATTTAATAATCATTCATAAAAGAATTATGTATTATTATGTATTACTAAAAGTTCGTTTTTCACAATCTATTGGGTGCTTGCATTTGGTCGAGGATATTCATTTACTTTCTTAACATCTTTTATTGCAATACCAGGTACCACTGAATTGTGTTAATATTGTTTCTCGAGATAAAATATACTGGTTATGGTATTAAGGGCCAAAAATGTATTATGTAATGCATGTATCAGAAAATTAACGAAATCACTTATTCAATTACGTCAAGTCAATTTAAATTTCAAGTGAGTAGAAGTACTGCAATATATTGTAACCATTTCTATCGAAAAGCCACCAATCAGTATTGAATTAAAAGATAATAAGCAATTGCTTGAATTGCTTTTATAAGATTTGGAGCTCATGGCAACTTAAAATATAAGTGTACCTGCAAATCCATGAAATTGTCCGTGTGAAAACTAATGATAATAATTCATTATTGGTAAAATAATGACTTTAACGAATTGCGTTGCAATTCAACTTAATACCTTCGGAATTAAATTCTGGAAAATGGAAAAGTTGTGAATAATTTAATATGATTTAATGAATGTCAATTGTTACTAATGATGAAAACGGGAGAAAATCTGAATAATTCGAATAATAAACGGTGCATTTATGACAGTCAGGGACAACAGAATTCGGTTATATTAATGATACTGCAAAATGCTTAAGATGAATTATCATATTACGTTGCAATATAATCCTATTTCCCAGTCATTTCTATGCTACAGACTTATATTATGTGTTATCTTATTATATTTTACTCTTCTATGTCTTACGAAAGAAAGTATTGCTTTTATTCATTATATACATATAATTTCATTAAATACGATCATTCAACATTCATCTAAAATTATACTTCTAATAACAACAATTTTTGATATGATTAGAGGAAATAATTAACTCTTTGATAGGAATCATTATAAACAAAAGTTAAATATTTAATTCTTATATTTATATTTAATATAATATCAGTTTTGCCATTACACATAAAAATTAATGTGAAGGAAAAACTTAAATTATTAAATTAATTAATGGAGCAACAAATTATGTTTTTTTACAATAATATTAGTTTTGCCATTACACAAAAATATTTAATTTAATATAAGCCACCAGTTTTGCCATTTCTATTTAATATAATATTAGTTTTACAAACATTACATTATTAATTAATTAATGGAGCAACCAATTATATTTCTGTTTAATATAATATTAAGTTTTTGCCATTACACATAAAAATTCATGTGTTATAGGGAGCAACAATTATATTTCTATTTAATATAATTAGTTTGCCCTTACACATAAAATTAATGTTATTTGGAGCAAACAATTATACTTTATTTAATATATTAACATTTGCCATTACACATAAAAATTCATGTGTTATAGGGAGCAACCAATTATATTTCTATTTAATATATTATCAGTGTTGCCCTTACACATAAAATTAATGTGTTATTTGGAGCAAACAATTATGCTTTTTTATTTAATATATTAATAGTGTTGCCATTACACATAAAAATTAATGTGTTATATGGAGCAACCAATTATTCTTACGTTAACATTTCAATATTTAAACATTGAAGCTTATTCAATGATTAAAGCACAGAAATATTATAATAACAGATTGAAAATGATCGCATAAAAGTAACATACATGTGTTGTTCATTATTAGATTTCTGAAAAAGCAAGTTCATGTGTTGATTTTAAATTAAGTCAAATCAAACAATTAATTGTATGGTAATTCCATTGCAGAAATTGATAAGAAAATTTTGATCTCATAACTTAATATCTTAATAATATTATTTATTTATATGATTTATTGATGAATAAACTGGTTAAAGAAGTAGGCGCAAACCACAATAAATTGAGGCATACCTTCTCATATTGTAAATTAATACAGAGATCCTAGCCTGTTGTAGCGGCCACTAGCTCCTTCATTGTAAAATGTTGAAACATAGCGAGGCATATCTTTAAGGTTTGATGTCAAACTTCTTCATTAATATTTGTAGTTACAGTTGGAATTAATGAATATTTAATGTAAAATTAATTAGCGCTAAATTGATAATACCATTGTCTTTATTTAAAAACCATAAATTTGCAGACATTAACTTAAAATTTAAAAAATTAAGTAGCATTTATTAAGCTGAAAATATGTGTTTTCTGCACTCTTGCTCGAAATTTATCTAAATATTTCCATTGTAAAACTGGAATTGTTAATACAAGTAAATTACATGTAAATGGGTGCATTAATTATAATTTGATAACATAATCGTCTAATTCCTTCAGTTAAAGCAATATTACAAGACCAAAGCATATATGAATATTCCGCTTAATGCATGAGATGTGCTGTTGTTTCTTTTCCCGCTTGGTAGACAGCAACATCTAGTCCAAGAACGCGTGTGGTCTCATGGAAGAAGGGAAGAGAGGCAGCTTCTGTTGTGATAGAGCACCCGTTAATAGAAGTCTGCCTTGGCTCTGTGACGCACTGGACAAAGGAGGGCAGTATCTCTGAGGGACTTAAGAACTACCTCGCATTTGCTTTTATCGCATGGGATAAAACCCGGAAAAACTCCATCATGTGGTCCGACTAATGAAGCAAGATGCTGAACAACGCAAACGCCAACGAGAGTCTCTAGTTTTTGAAACAGTGTCTACAAAAAAAGTCTCATGGATCGAACCACCATCCTATGTTGCCAATGAGCCTAGAGTCGGGCTATAAATAGCTAAAAAAGAAAAAATAATTGCTGTTTTAGGAGTGCCAGACGTTTTTTAACTGGAGTCATTCGCCACTAGAGAAGTAGGTATGTAGCAAATTCAGCAATTCAGCACAGCAAATACATATCATATGACGAAAACAGATGTGTTTTATAATAATTGAATTATACACAAAAAGAGAACATTAATTATAATTTGATAATATAACCATCTAATTCCTTTAGTTAAATAACCATTACAAAGACCAAAGCATATCGTATAAATATTCGGTTTAATGCATGAAATATGCAATTGAAATTTTCAACTTATCTTTTATAACGTCCTTTTAATTATCTTTCTGTATTTTATAATGAGAACAATAAATTAAAAATACCCATATCATATAATTGATGAAAGCAGAATAATTAATTAATAATTAATTTTTATGAAGAAAATTTTAATTTTAATTAAATTATTAAATTTTAATATAAATAGAACATTAATTACAATTTGATATTAATACTATAAAAAACGTTAAAGGAAAATCGAGTTAAATATATTTATTTTATTTAACATGTTTACTGTCATACATTGATATTTCTTTTTAATCATTATTCTGAATTTGAATTAAAATTAAAAATTACGTAAGAAAAAATTTTAATATATTTTTTTTTTAGCTACTGAAGGAAACTTAGGAGATCTTTGACGGTGAAAAAAAATGTTATGTAATTTTCAAATCATTAAAATATGTTTTTCAAACCATTGAATTGCAAATTTTTAACAGTAAATTAACATATATATGGGAGAAAATGAAGAATAAAAATCCTTAGAATAGAGACTTTTAATTTAAACATGGAAATATTTAAAAATGTTCAAATAAGCATTTCAAAAACTTTTTTGCTTATACTACGTACCTTATAAGAAACTTTAAGATATTCAAAAAAATAAAGTTCATATTTATGTCATATTAATTGGCAATTTACTCTGAATAATACAAGTTTACAAGTTAGAATTAGAACAAAATTGTAAAGTAAATTTAATGCAAAAAGTAAAAGTTTTTTTGTATTGAAAATAATATATTCTTTACAAATTTCAAAAGAATTTCGAGTTGTAATGATTATGTAATAACCTTAAACGTTTATAATTTGCTATGTTTAGAATAATGCAGTTAACCTTGTTAGTGGTAAAAAGTATTTTTATCTTAAGCTATCTACTTAAAGTTATTGTTAAATTTTTAAATAATATGTTATAAAAAATTAATTAATGTATTTTTGCTATTACGGAACAACTTTAAAAGTATGCATATCAAGTTGTCTTGAAAATTGTTAATTTGCTATGTTTAGGAATAATTTAACACCTTATTCTGGTGACACCTTATTAGTATCAAAAATTTTTTTTTTAAGTATCAAAAATTGTCTACTTAAAGTTATCATTAAAGTTTAAATAATATATTCACATATCAAATAAAATAATGTTTTTTTTTAAATATTCATATATAAAATGTTCACAAAACGTTTACATATCAGCCTCGATATTTTTGCAAATAAGACATGCCCTCTCCGACTGTTAAAATCATTAGATTTTGTAATTAAATGCTTTTATCACTACCTGAAAAGGAGTGAAAAGCGTGATTTAATAACTTGGGCTTAAATTCATTATTTTGTTTTCCTTCCCAGACACTACGTGCAGAAATTAATTTAGGCGTGTAATTAAAAGCTCAGATGGCCTAATTAACGGCAGTTAGAAAAGCTACACTCTTTCCCAAGATGGCGGCCGCATTTCGAACGTCAGGGGTTGGACCGTCGTCGTTCACTGAGGAACAGCGCGTTTTCCGCCATTAATAATGAGTTTACTGAGCGGGAAATGATGACATTTAAAGCGGCTTCCGTTCTGAGTTTATCATTTTTGCTTGTAAATGGAGTTCGAAATTACCACCCTCTCGGTAATGCAATCGAGCTCTGCAGCTCTGCTTGGCGCGGAAAACTTTTATCATTTTCGATGAATTAACGCGTCGTCGAAGAAAAAAGAGAATAAATATATGGGGATGAAACTGGTAGATTCTATCAGGACAGTTAAGTGAAAAAATAAATTTCTGCTCTTTAAAAATTGAAAGACTTAAATGAAGGGTGTTGGATGCGAGGCTTTGTCGAACATTTCTAATTTATTCTGGTGATTCTGTACTAGTAGAAAATTATAAAATTTCATTGCCTTATTTGTTTTCTTTTTTTTTTTCGATTTTTGTAAGCCAATAAAAAAGTTTCAATTGTTTTTCCCAAAGAGAGTTTCGATAAATTTCAGTACGAAATGAGTCCACCTGTACGCAGTATTCGTTCTGAATTTTACAAAAATTTCAGTTCGAAAAAGTAGAATAAGTACTTTTGATTAATAATATTAACAACTATATAAACTACTAGGTTAAAATAAAAATCGGATGTCTAGTCTATTTAAGACTAACAGTTGAAGTCTTTCAATAATCCCAGAAGTCTTGGTGGCGCGTTTGTGATTTTCAAAACCTTGCCTCATAATTCAGGCTACTGGTGTGAGTTTTCCGATTTTCTCCAAAAACGATGCGCAAATGATAGATAGTTTCTCCTAATAGTCCTTCCGGAAGCATCGTTCCCTTCTTCAGTAACACGTAGTCAAATCAAACTTCTACTACACTGATCTCCATCACAACATCCCCTTCCCCTCAATCCGTGAGTAAGATATGGGATTTCCGTTCATTGCGGGTCACTGAGGATTAGACACAATACACAACTAATCATCAGAAACGTTGCTAAGAATCACCTGAAATAAATGTAGATATTTAAAAACTTTATTTAATTCAATATTCATTTTCAGTTCACAAAAGGCAATTAGCAGTTTGGGTATTGAAATTTACTTATATACAAAAGTATGAAGTGTTTAAATATCCATTGTACTAAACATAACAGCGTGAAATCAGCAAACATTGTGACACAATGCACAATACAATACAAATTTAAATAATAAAAAAAACTTGTAACAATCATCAACAAAAAAAATAAAAAAATTGTAAGATTCACACATCTGAAATAAATGAGGATAGTTAAAAGTTATTTACTTCATTATTCGCTGGCAGTTCTAGTAAGGCAATTAGCTGTTTGTAATCGAAATTTATCCATATAAGAAAAGTATGGTCTTTAAATATCCACTTCACTAAAACTTACACACCATGAAAAAATACAACACAATTATAAATATACCAGTATTTCTTACCAATTGTAACAATTCCCCTGTAATAAATGTGTGGATATTTAAAAGTTTATTTCATTATTCGTCAATTCTATTAAAGAAATTAAAATTTTATTTATCAAAATTTTACATGAGAAAGACCAGGTTTATAAAAATATCCACAGCACTAAAACTTTTTAAAAGATAAATCAGTATGTTTATATTTTCTTTTTAATGATGGAGTTCTCTAAATTATAAAATATTCACATATCAAAAAAAATAATCTTTTTTTTTAAATATTCACGAATATAAAATGTTCACATATCAGCTCGATATTTTGCAAATAAGACATTCCCTCTCCGAATGTTAAAACATAAAATTGGCAATTAAATAAGCTTTTATCACTACCTAAAAAGGAGTGAATGAGAGTGATTTAATAACTTGAGCTTAAATTCATTATTTGGCTGTCTTCCTTCCACAGATACTACGTGCACAGAAATTAATTTAGGCGTGTAATTAAAAGCTCAAAAAAGTTTCTTCCCGCCATTTCTGAGTTTATCATTTTCCGCTTTACTCTTGTAATGGAGTTCGAACTACTCTCTCGGTGAAATGCAATCGAGCTCTGCAGCTCTGAAAAAGAGCGGAAAAACTTTTATCATTTTCGGGTGAATTAACACGTCGTCGGTGAAAAAAAGATAATAAATATATGGAATGGAAACTGATAGATTCTATCGGGACAGTTAGTGAAAAATAAATTCTGCTCTTCAAAAGTTTTAGAGACTTAAATGAATGGTGTTTTGGATGCGAGGCTTTGTCGAACTTTTCTAATTTATTCTGGTGATCCTGTACTAGTAGAAAGTTATAAATTTTCATTGCCTTTCTATTTTGATTTCAAGCCAATGAAAGTTTCAATTGTTATTCCCATGAGAGTTTCGATAAATTTCAGTATTTCAAAATTTGTTTCATATGAGATGGATCCACTTCTACAAGTATTCGCTCCCAATTTTACAAACAATTTGAAGCTCGGAAAAGTTGGATTCTCATTTAAATTGAATAACGAATTATATAAAATAACTACCAGATTTAAATAAAAACTGAATGTCTGCTAATTAAGAATGAAGAATGGAAGTCTAGATTTTTTCCATTCACCTAGTAGTTGGGTATTTTTCAAAATATTTCCTACAATTGTCTCTTTCTAGTATTATCTTGTATAACACTTCTATCTTTTGTTCTCTACAATTAAACATTTATAATCGTACTTCGAATTAACAATAAACTTAGATATGAACTTTTCTATATAATATTTTGATCTATAAATACATATGCTGATCAACCATTACAGGACATCGTGGCTCCGTCCCAAAAGTGCACCACTGTTGAGCATTGGGCACCGGTTCAATCCGACGACAACTTTATTGTAGACACTGTTTCAAAAATCGAGAAGACTGGAAAGGCGTTTGCGATTTTCTTCCAAGCGCTCATTAGTCGGGCTACACCTCGTGTGAGTTTTACTTTTTCTCCGATGCGATACACAAAATAATCGTTGTTCTCCTTTTAACAGTCCTTCCGGAAGGCATCGCCCTCCCTTCAGTAACACGTTGTCAAGTTAAACTTCTGCCTACGACTGTTCCATCACAATTTCCAATTACCCTCCATCCTTGAGTAGAATATTCATGGGATTTTAGCCCCTTCTGCTCACACTAAGAATTAAAACACATCACTCAACTGATCATCCAAACGTTGTAACCATCATTTGAAATAAATGTGATATTTAAAGTTATACTTCATTATTCGTTGACAATTTCATTAAGGCAATTAATATTTTTGGGGAATCGAAATTTATTTAAGGAATGTATGGTGTTTAAATATCCACAGCAATACTATAA
>BPLR01012452.1:0-20131 GCA_021605095.1 Caerostris extrusa
CAACTTTTTATTCTAAATTGTTTTTCGTTTTTAAAAATCATCTTTTTTTTTTTTGTGAAAAAAATATCAGAGTTACCAAAATGTACTAAATTTTTAATTATGAAAAACAATGCATGCAATATTATTTTTGTATCACGAAGTGGTTATTAAGAATTGTAATTTCAATATGCATTTATTTAAAAATTAGCAGTAATATGTTATTAATTTTAACTGTTTTTAGTCTTGTAATTATAAAATTAAATTTAAATTGAAGCATATTTTAATCGAGCTAATTTATTATTTAAGAGAATTTATTCAATCAGAATGATTTACAAAAGAAAATTGAAGCAGGTTTTTAAAAAAGAAAATTAGCTTGTATTGAACTTAAATCAAAAAGCTTACATCGGAATTTTGCGTCATCTTTTGAATTATTGTAAAATCGATTTTCATTAAATCTTTCATTAGCTTGAATTAGCTTTCCTGTTTAGATCCTGAAACCCCTCTTATTATCATCTCGATTTTCCATTTTTAACAACAAATAAAAAAGAAAAAGAAAATGAGCAATACCTAAATAATTTACAATTATAACTAATTAAATTCCAATGCAAATCAAATAACTCACATATATTTGCAAAATTACTCCAACTACTTTATCTCACTTTCACCTAAATGGACAAAATAAAAAAGTATCGCTTCAAGAAAAATAGTGTCAAGTCAGTAACAAATTCCTTTATTATACAGCTGCGATGCAAATGTTTCTTTTCGGATGAAATATTTGCTTTTCAAAAACACTCGCATCTTTTTTTTTTTTTTATCGTTTCTCCAAAATAATAAAAATTGTAATAAATTCGACTCCTCCACCATTTCAGAAGATTTAGAATGATTAATTCACGTACTATCGTTTAAATGACTGAGAGGAAAAATGCAGTCTGCAGATTTCTCAGTTGTTTGTGGAACTCTCGCGTTTCTTTTTCTTAATTTCTTTTTTTTTTTTTTACAGATGGTGAAACTGAAACGCCATAAAAATGTATGGTTTGTTGCGATAGGCATTTTTAGTATCCATTTCAGTGCCATTTCACCAGATAAAGGGACCGGGATGAATAAATTTCGTTCTTTTACCGATTTTGTTTTGATTGATGCCGCTTTGAACTTCACGTTTGATAAACTAATAAATTTTACCCCCTTTCCCCACCAGTCTAGTAATTCAGGGGCAAGAAGAATTAGTAAAGCTCGTCTTAATGAAATTAAGTCTTTTATATGGAAGGTATATTTTTCGCAACATGAAAGTTACAAAAATTGATTTAAAACATCAAGAAATCAGAAAGGATGTTGTAATACTCTTCGACTTTATATATATCCATATATACATGCATATATATATGCATACACAGATGGATTACAAAAATCTTTCTCCGATATACGAGTCCCTAGCTATCACACCATTTACAGAAACATAACGGAATTTTGGTGTAAGGTAATTTGAGATGTATTCTCCAGTTAAACTGTGCTACAGTTACAGTGACACGATTTCGAAAATTTCAAATATCAGCACCTGCTATTTTTAATTGGAATATGATCTCCGCAGAGAAAACCATAATTAGTGTTTCATAAATTTTTCTCCTCACCTCCTTCACACGATGACATTTTTCATGCGGCGGGTGGTATAAGGCACTAAAAAGTACGTACCATGGAAAGACGATTCTATTGAATCTCGCATTACATGCCTAGCTGTACAAAGTACCACCACACCCCAAACTATAAATATAAACTGTAACATATAATATACATCTATATATATATACATATAAACTGTAAAATAAAAATCCTTCAACCACTGTATAAATTTGGTTTTTATAATATGAAATCAGTAACATAAAGATGTTTATTTATGAAAAAAACGATTTATTAAAATTTAATGACTTCATTTTCTATTTCTTATTAAAACGCTCAATGAAAACTAGAAAATAAAAGTCAAGTAATATCATTATAATTATATCGTTTACGATATAAAAATATATAAATATAAATAAAAATAAAAAAAATGTAAGATAAAGCAAACATTTAGCTTTAGAAACCTGCTAGATAACATCTCCGAGTATACTATTTTTCTCAAGAAAATAAATAAATAAAACCGAAATCTAGAAGCTGAAAAAGGACTTTTTGTATAAGGAAAAAAATTATTCTGGTACTTGAAGTGGTTTTTGTGGCTTAAGACATTTAAAAAGTTGCCATTACTCTGGATTGTAGTAAAATCCTCTTTATTGCTTTAAGTGTCGTATAGACATAAAACATGTCACTTCAGTTAAAAGCAGGAGAAAAAAAATCACTATTTTTTTATAATATTATATAAAAAGGAATAATGTAATTTTCAGGCATTAAAAAAATCAGCAAAATTTTTTTCTTCACTAATTTGTTTTGCTCACGTTTCTTGTAAGATTTGGTTTGAGACCCAAATTTATAAAGATGTGTCATTGGACGTGTTTTGTAAAAGGAAATACATCTGTTTCGGACAGTTAAGAGACTCGAAACTTAACCGCTCTCGAATTCTTCATTCTTGACCGCAGAACTGATCGTCCAAATGAGTGATAATTAAAACACATTTGGTTAATGCTTCAAAAACCACAGCAAACAAAGGTACATGTTTAAGAAAAACAAATCAACAGTGCAGCCTGTTTTGTAAGGCATATATATATATATATATATATATATATATATATCGTTAGTTATTTTCAAAAACCGACGCCTTTTACGTAAATCATTGGCCACCACTATACCAGCAGGGAAATAGTAGATCCAGCAATACCCAGGTAGTGCTTCGGCGATATTCTATATTATACAATACAGCCAAATTTTAAATAAATACTCACAACGGTAGACTATAGAGAGTCACATCCTCCCCTTGAGCCTAGGAGACAAACATTCCAGCGCACAGTTTTATCATGCCTTTCCATGGCATACACAATGAATATGCTCAATCAAAATATCAACTACCACGTTAGCTGATAAATAACTTTGTAAATTCACCAATGAAGCCTGAAGGCCCAGATATAACACAATAACACACTAAATTAACACAATAACATAATTAACACAATAAATATTCATTTAAATTCCCTCATTCATTCCTCATAATATTTTTAATATCCTTGTTTCTGTTGTTTCATTTATGTTGCAAACACCCTCTTCCAGACGGATGACGTGATTGACGAAATAATTATCGAAATGTCATGTCATATGGGAACAAATTCGAGGAACTACCGATTCGCATTCATTGTCGAGACGCTTCATACACATTGTTACTATTACCATTGAATCTTCGTGTTTCTAAACACAATGATTACAATAGATCGCTTCACTAGATTCAAATCAGAGACCTGGTGCATAGTAGCAACAAAAACCACTGGAATACTGGCAAATTTTGAGATTTTTATTTTATATTCAAATTTTAAAATAAAAATTTTTGATTAAAGCATCCATAATATTACAGGAAAACACATCGAAAGTAGGTATACATGTTCTGGGTTATATTGTCATCTAAATTCGAATTTTTCAAATTGATATTTATCTGCGACGCAAAAGTGAAACGAAAGGATTGTTTCTTCCCAAAAGTAGTTTCTTTTTGTACTTTTTCAAAATAGAAATAAACTTCACATACTGTTTGACTCAAACGTGGAATTCCTCCAGTCATTATTATAATTTTCATGTTTTTTTCCTTCTCTTTTCATTCGACAGTGGGGCACATTTTATTTTCTTACTATGTCCTCGATGTTTTGATATTTTTTGAAGAAAAAAATTGTTCCGGCAAATATAGATATGTTTTTATGCCTCACTCAAAAAACTAAGAGGCTATGCGTATAAGAAGTTTGCCCTTTTAAATTTCAATTTAAGTAAAATTTAGAAGAACGTATAATTTATCAAAATGTTCAGAATACAATTATAATTTGAATTCTTTTTAATATATAGTTTAATCTTTCATTTTAAAAATCACATTTTGATTCGGCTTAATTTAATTGATTTCAAATTTTTGTTTGTTTTATTTCATTATTTAAACTATAATATTTTATTTAAATTTAACGCATTTAAACAAAAAACATAGCCTTGTTTGAGTATTTTTTTAAAAGAATTGATTTAAATGTATATTTATTGTGTTCTAGTCCATTGATAATGTGTTATTTTAAGTTTTATAGTGACAATAATAAAAATTAGTTGTTCATAAACAAATAACTTCGAAAAGTTATTTAAATTATTATTACTTTAAGTTAAAAGTTCAGCAATCAACAAAATGTAAATTTTCAAATACATTCCAGGCAAATGTATCCCATAGACAATTTATTATCCTCTGGGCTTTTGCTACAAATTGCACAAAGTTATTTTAGTACGATGATTTTAGAGAAAAACTGAAAATTTATATATTAATGTTCTGTCATATAAAAAAAAACAAATCGGGTTTGTTACACCACAAAAGTTACCCTTCAAAACACTTTTCCTTCATTCATGATATTTATAAGTGGAATACAACAACTAACTAACTAACCCAGGCACTACAGTCCATGTTGGACTATAGCCTATTGGAAGATTTAGAAACAGGGAGGTGTATTCATAGGGGTAGAGTTGCCAGCTCTACGCCTGACGCTGTATAGTAGTATTAGAAAGAACCTACTTTTAAAGTGGATTAAAAACAGCTGCAAACATCCAGGGTAATGCCGGAACTCTAACCCCAAACCTCTGGCACCGAGAGCCATACCTGCGTTACATAGAGCAGAATAATATATTTTCTTTTAATTCTTCACAACAATGAATATTTCATATTTTGGCTTTCTAGTTAATATATCTTGATTATTTCCATCCATTTTTAATATTTGTTTTCTAAACAAAAGTTTTTCCTTCCCTCCCAAAAATACAGAAATTTTAATATTTCATGAATTTATAACTTTTTTTAAAACAATGACTGCATTTTGACAAAATCGAAGTTACATATACAGTACGGAAAAATTTAGTAATTTAAGCTAAAACAAAAAAGGGAAACTTATCTCCAGGAGAAAAAAATGAATCTTTTCTAATGAGAAGGCACTTTCGAAACAACAAAAACTTGGTAAATTCCACACCACGAAACACCTGCGTCGAAAGATCATTTAAGCTATTTTTGGCTTCGCACCCTAACCACACTCTACGAGGAGCAAAAAAGAGGGCTGGCATTTCAAACCCCATTTCTCGAGATTACAGCAGGCCACCCATTTTGGCAACAGCCTTTTATTTGCTCCCCACCAAATGCCAGCACCATCCTCATGAATATATTACCACCACCGAAGATCATCCAAGACTACATGCACAATGGATGAAGGCTGCTCTCTTTCCGATGAAATACAATAATCGATATCCTCTCGATTAACATTAATCGATATTTGCAGTATTTATAGCTCGGAAAATATGAAAAAAAACCCGATTTTTATAGCGCTGCGCAAAGGCAGGTGTTGACTAAAGAACCAGAATAACACCAATGAGAGAAGGCGTGAGTTTTGAAACTATTTTCTAATTTATGGAGGATATTTCCATTAGTGCTTATGGACTGTTGAATATATTATTCTTTTGACGTAAATGGGGTTCCATTATTATTTTTTTTATCTCTTTCTTAATAATATTCTGCAAAGAGTCATAAAATTGAACGACCTATGATTTGGAATTTGAATTCGGATCTCTGGAAGAATGCTTTTCCCCACATAAATTGAACGCTCTTTTCAATACGACTTGCGAAGCATGTTTAAAAGATTCAGCATGTTTAAAAAGATTCGTATTAGTGTATTCGTATCGTGTTTAATACAGCATGTTTAAAAGATTCGTATTAGAAAGGTCATTAAACGGACATAAACTGAGCTTTTACCGGGACTAGTATTCAGAGAAATTTAAAATACAAAATAATCTTTATTATTATATGAATGAGAAGGATAAATGACTAGTCTACTTTGATAAAGAGTTGATGTTTCTAAATGGCCGTCTTTTTGATAAAATTCATTCACCTGAAAAGCATCACAGATTTAACATATTATCCAGATTGAAGTGAGAGAATCCTACTGCACTACGCCAAATTTTCTACCAGTAATTTTAATCAAATTTTAAATGGAAGGACATCGGCAGGGTTCACACCCTCTTTAAGTACAACTGAGCATTTTAACCTGCAAATCTATCGTTTCGATTCCTGGTGTTGTCTGTGTATCGATTTCTTGTATCGATATAATTTATATAGCTTCAAACCGATGTTGATAACGCTACTATCTATATTATAGGTTCTCATGTAGGATAAATCCAAGCACACTAAGCAATTTCATGAATTAAGATAATTGGTAGCAAAATAATTAAAATTAACTTTGTTATTGAATGTCGGATATAAGTAACTTACCACTAGAGAGTATTCACCGTTACTCAGGGTGCACTCTGGGAGGTGCTTCTAAATTGGAATCCACATTGTGCTTCCCTAATATTGAAGGCACAAATCCAAATTTGTCAACTGGGGGTTCGTGCTCTCCTCGACAAGCCAAAAGAAAGAATTATTTCGAACTATTGGTATATCGTACACATCGCCGTCAGGGACACAAGTTTTGCGGTTTGGCATGGCTTGTTATAGTTTTTAACCTAGTTTGTTTGGTTAAAAACTATGGCCCCAATTATCTAAAGATTCAGCATTGGCAAAAAGGAAGGACATAGATACAGCAGATTCAACGTTAACAAGAATTTCTCACAAAGGGGCTTCGATGCTGCTGCAGCATTGTGATTCAATGTACCCCAAGACAGTGTTTGGAAATTTTTGTATTCTCCTTCCTTCTTCCTAACTCCACACGTAAATATATTAAAATCCACAGATTTAACCTACTCATTTCTGTTACAGACACACAGCTTAGAAAATAAGTATGTAACTTTATACAGACTTTACTAGAGAATTCATAGCACTTGCTGTCCTAATTTTTTTTAATTTTTTCAAACTCCTTTTAACTATATAAGAGCGTAATCAAGAAATATAGTCAGCTTATATAAACTATGGAATATTATTATTTTTTAACAATTATCTGTCATATTCATGGCCAAATGGCAATTTTGCAACTCAGTCAGCCAGCATAAAGGATGATTCATGTTCGAATTTACGGGGGTATCTCTTGCTTTCGGAAACGAGGAAAATCGGTATTTATTATGACAGCCTGCATAAACGCCTTGAATCAACAGTAATCTTGGTAGTTTCCTGAGTTTACTACATAATGCGTTCCAGGTATCTAATAGGGCAATTTTACTTTAATAATTATTACGAAAGTTGCTGCTTTCTGGAACCTTTGATAGGCTCTTCGCATTATGGATCATTCAGAAAGAGCACTCTTTGTCTATAAACGCAAAAAGCTTATATATATATATATATATACATAAGGAGGGGGAGTAAGGAAGGGTCCGTAGGAGAAATTTATATATATTTACACTGATTTTTTTTTTTTTTTTTTTTTGAAAAATTCATGAAGTAAATTTTTATGAATTAATTTATGATATTCTTAAGAGTTTAATGGCAGTAAATACTTAGGTATGCAAGGTTATTAATATATAGTTATTAATTAAATTTATAATTAATTAACCCATTTCATTATTAAAAAATTAAATTAATCTTGATTATTTAAAAACTTATTTTGTTTAGTAAAAACTTCATTAAGTAAGATAAGTATTAAGTATTAAATATTAAGTAAAAAGAAGTTGAGTAACTTTTTATTATTAAGTAAGTTAAAAGTATCCTCAATCAAAATTAAGTTGTTAATATTATTAATAAGCATATATATTTAATTAATAAATAAGTTAGTAAGCAACAATAAGTAAAGTATTAAATGGGTAAGTTAATTAGCAAGTAGTTATAATGTAAATTAAAAATTATATTTTTAATTATTTAATTAAGTTTAAATTTAAATACATTATTTTTAATAGATGCGATCCCTATAATGAATAACTCCTTTCAATGTAATTTATATATTTCTATGGCAGTATCCTAAATATTTTTTTTATAATTGCACAAAACGATGTCAAAATGGTAGTGTCAATTCAGTAAAATTCACAGGCATATAAAAGCCAAATAATATTTGTAAAATAAGATATGAAGCATAAATACTTAAAAATTATCATTAAAATCAATTGACATTTTCAATTTGGTGTTGAACTCTATCACATTCCAACCAAATACTATAACGCTCATTAAACAAATGTAATATAAAAATATCATATTCTTCATTTGCTTTAATTATTATATTATATTTTTTAATATATACAAAGAAATTAAAAAATTATGTATATAAGTTAATTTTTCGAGGGTTTTCGACAGCCTTTACGAGTTAAGTTAAAATTTTATAAAATAAATTTTCTTTTTTAATACGCTACTGTTAGTTTTCAACTCATATTCTTGTTTTGTCTTCCTGATAAAAATTCTTTCGAAGTGAAAATTTTAAAAACAGTCTTCCACCTAGGACGTTGTTTTCGTAAACCCAAAAGAGAAAACCTTCCAAAGTAACATAGTTAAAAAAAAAAAGACATCCTTGCTTATAAATAAATAAGCGGAAATATGCAAATTTTGTATCTTTTGCCAATTTTGGTGTCGGCAGGAATGTTGCCAAGAAACATCGGCCTGGTTTTCTAAGAATCAAGAAAAATTCGTTTTCTTGAATGCGAAAGAAGTTTGTTTCGGATTTACGGCAGAGAAGGTTTCGATCCTTCCATTTTGCATGTTCCTCTGTGCTAATTTCTGTTGAATAAAGAATCGAAACAAATTTATTATACTTTACAGGTTTAATCGATTTTTTTGCTTCATAATATGAAATGCAATGACAGAAGTTCTCAATGATTTGCTCTTATTTGAATTTGACAGTTATGAAAAATATGTATATAAAAATTTATATGCAATCTATAATTACACGATAATGAAATAATTATATACCTCTAAATGTTTCATATTTTCATTTATGCCCTAATAATGGATGTTTAACCTCAACAATTAATAATTTAATAATGATAATTTAATTTCAATAATTACTAACTCATATTTTGCATATTTTATAAATTTGAAGAAAATAGAAAAAAATAAATTGCAACTAATTCTTCATTTTGGACAATTTCTATAATTTCTGAAAAACAACTGCGAAAAATTTTAATAAAATATATGACAAATTATAACTTTAGAGAAGTTCATAGCATAAAGAAAAATAATAGCAGAAAATTATTCAACCAAAGACATTTATTTTAAAAAATCGATAAACTAAAACTTAAAAAGAAAAAAGTAATCTGATTGAAGAAATTGACATTAAAATTCAAAAAATGTTTTTCTGAAATTTATAATATAATAAATAATATGAGTGCCTAAATTATTTTACTATCCAATTGATCCTCTTTCGATTGATCCTCCTTTTATAATGTCGACAATAAAAATAAACAATATGTCTCAGATTGTGATATACTTTTCCCTCGATTTCTACTGAAGCCCAACCAAACCGTTGCAAATAAAGAAAAAAAAAAAGTTAAAAAAAAAACTAGAAAGGAACAGTGAGTGGTGATATTACCATGGCGATGGTAGTTCTTTTCACATGGTAGAAACTGGATTACCACCAATGGGCTCCTTTCGAATGCATTGTGGAAAAGAAGTCAATAACAGAAGCAGCTATCCTTTGTCTCTGAGGAGGAGGAAATTATGTTCTTTGGTGGACGACGAAGCCTCCAAGGTGAATGATAAATGAGCCATGATACCAGGGCGGATGTTTACCTACCCGCAGAGCGAGAACTATAATACTAGTACAGATGCTATCTCATCCCGTGTTAATGGTTTATATCTACTGGAGGTAAGATGAAGTTTTTTTTCTATCTGATACGGAACCCCGGTGAAGATTTATCTATTTTATTTCTTTTTCGGGAATAGGAAAATCAGATATACAGCACTGTACTTTAATAATTTCGGGTTTGACCTGAACAATAAGACCTGGTGGAATAAAATATTTGCCACACAATTTTATACAAGTGAACTTAAGTTTTAATTTTAGCCTTGCCCCTGGTTTTAAAAAATATATCAATAATAAAATATTTTTTAAAACTTCAGTAGCATTATCTACTTGGGAAATAAAGCAATTTACGAAGAAATCTTTAAACAACAGTATAAGTTTTTAATAAGTAAATAAAAATAAAGAATGTCTCACAAATGATGAATGTAAAAGATTGCAATTTAAAAAAATAAGGATAAAAAAATGAACAAGCATGATAGTTAGGATATTTGGTATAATTTATATTAGAAGAAGTTAGTCATGATATTAAAAAATAATTAAATAGAATCAAGAATTAAAAATTAGGTAAATAAATATAATTTAATAAAAACATGTTCACTAAAAAAAAAAAAAATAAATGAATTAAAATGAAAAAGTTAAATGTATTTTAAAAAATTAGTTATTTAGATTCGTACTGTTTTTTCAATGTTTTAAATATTTTTTATTGCGTGAAATTTTTAAAAATAATAAACAATTAATTGGTGAATTCTGACTTTGTTCAAAAGCATTTTAAATTGAGAAACAAATTTGTATTGTGAATTAATTTTTTTTTGATACCGTATGTAGAAAAAAATTTCAATTTAAAAACAATAAAAAAATGAAATGTTTAAACATAAAATATTTTATTTTAATTTTATGTTGGCGATTGTAATTATTATGTATTAAAAAGATTATTATTATTATTTTTGGTATGGAATTTCTTTTTAACGATTAAATGTATTAAAAAGCATATTAATTTGAATATTTTTTTTTTTACAAACCAGAGCTTGAATTTACGAAAGAGTTAATGGAATAAAAAAAGAGAAGTTTTGCAAACATATATTCAGATTTTGTGTTTAGACTGACATAAATAGTACAAATATTTATTTAAATTTACATCACATACGAGTTCAACTTAAATGTTTAAAATTTGCTTATGAGTTCAAGAATTTTCACAAATCTTAATAACTTTCTAACTTCTAAATTCTTTAATAACAAATCTTCTTCAACTTTTTCACAAATCAATTAGGTTAGGATGTATTTTTAAATTTCCTATTCCAGTTGAAAAACATTAAAATATTTGATAACAATAGTAAATCAGAGAGGTTTCATCAGATCTTCAAGGAACATCAGTGCTTTTCATCACGATCATCTTTCCAGAATAACTATCATGGGCAACTGGCCCAAATATGAGATAAACCTTTGAAACTCCCGGAATGCGCTTCCATGATTGATCCTGACATAAGTTTTCCTAGACCTAATCATAATTTAACGCCATTTCCAAATGGAAATTCTTGAGCAGTCGATTCTTAAAATACATATATTAAAAAAAAGCGTAACTTGATCTCAAAAAAATGATATTTATTAAAATTAAAAATTAAAAATAATTAAATTTAGAGTCATTTGGTTTTTACTGTTGATATCAAAAATGCGAAAATTTAATTAGTAATGCAAAAATATTACTTTTTATAAAACAATAAGTAAGTCATTAAATAGTCTTATTAGAAAATATTTTGTTTAATAATTCCTAGAAAAAATAGCACATATTTTTTCTTTAAATTTAAAAACATAATATTGTAATTAATTACTGGAATATCAAAAACAGTCAATACAGTAAGGAAAACGATACATTAATTAATTAATAGTGTCACTTTGCCAAAAAATACTTTATTGTTATTGAAAATAATTTGCAATTATAAAAAATGAAACTCTATGAAACATTTGGACATAATATTAAAAAAATAAATTATAAAAAGTTGAAATTAAGATTATTTAATTGCAAAAATTAAAATTTAATTCATTCTTAATTTTGTCGGAATACTGCAAACACATTTTTCAACCTAGTAAAATAATTATTCTTTTATGATTAAAAAAATTTCCACAAATGGGAAGACGGGAAAAAAAATTCAATAAAAGATTCCATATTTCGTTAAAAAAAATAATAATCTTTTTTTATTAATTTATGTTAGTGCAGTTTATATTTTAATCAAAGTCTGTATCTATAAAAAAAACATGAATTAGTGTAATTAGAATATGAATAATTGAGGCATTCCTTTTTTTTTTTTTTTTTTTTTTTGTACATCATATGAATAAATCAGTAGATTATCTCATGAAATTAAATTCAAGAGAGTTTTTTTTTTCAGAAATACTGCAATGAATGCGTGCAAAAAAATTAATATATTTTGAAGATTATCAAACGTAAAAAAAATTCAAAACATAATACATTTGAAAACTGGTGGTCTTCATCATGTTATCTTATTATATATAATAAAAAATTACTACATTTTATGAAATTCGAATGAAATATTAAAGCAGCAGGGGTTATCCAACTTTAGTTCGAGAAGAATGCCATCATTCTAAAATGTATATTATTTAATACATTACATTATATATTACAGGATCCCTGACCCTATTATAAAATGATCTGATAGTTTGGTTAGTTTTCCTACTTACGAAAACGGTACATAAGAAACTGACATCAAAATTTTTTTTCCATAAAACCTCATAATTCCCAATTTTTGAAAACAGGTTCTACCTTAAACAAATGAGCCCCATCTTTAAAGCCGCAAGGCAACAGTCAAGACGATCTTCAGTATTATCAACAATTTCTTTTAGAAAGAAGACAATTTCCAATTCCGTCTACAGCACACAATGTGTGCCCTTTCTGAAGAAACAGATGCAAGTCAATGACAGCATTGTAACAGAGACAGATACAAGTCAATGCTCCAAATGAACTTTTATTTGAAACGAAAGTCAAGTCTTCTCCACTCAAAATTTCAACTGCTCTCAAGATTGTGTTTCACCCTCAACAGTGCCGGAGTAGATTCCCTTCCTTGGAGAACCTTCACATCCACCCCCATCATCATTGCTTTCTGACTCTTCACTTTAAAACTGTCATATAAATGTATTTGAATGAATCACTATGAATCGATTGCAATGAAGACTACTTCCATATTTTATTTTAATATTTCTTATTGTTATTTATTAATTAATTTATTATTTTTTGTAGTTATTCTAAATTTTATTATTTTCACATCTTTCTGGCCATTCTGTCACATTTAATACCTTCGAACTGAGTAGAAATAGATTTTGATCTGGTACTCTATACAATTATCTAATCTAGTAATAGGTTCTTTCTGATTTGTTTAGAAGAGGTCATGTTGTGTGGGAGACAGAAGAGATGATCTGGGATATTTCTCGTGAGAATCTCTCAGCCGAAGAATGAACTTCCTAAGGCTGAGTGATTATCTCGCGAGCACTGAGTCGTCTTCAGACCAACTTCTTTTCGTTGTTCTTGTTGAAGAAAGTTTTTTGAAATCTCTTTGGCTGTAAATAAAATAAGAAGCATGGAGTGGAAGGAATTAGGATGTGGTTATAAAAAAAATAGAGTCATTCATGTGGAAGGGATATCTGACATAAGGAAAGCGTATCATTTTTTTTTTTTTTTTTTTTAGTTTCTCTTTTCCTCATGAAATTTTTTAATGAATACAAGTCATGTTTCTAATGTGTTTTCACTCATATGAAATGTATCATGTAATTGGACAATGTAATTCCTCTTGGCAAACTGCTGCAATGTTCGTTCAAGATTGCAGTGACACAATAAGAGTGCATATTAGAAAATTTTCTTTGTGCTAACTAAGTAAATTTGAATTGTTGCTACGTTATTAGACAACAATGTAAGTCTTAATTATGCAATCATCCATACATATGATGTAAGAAATTCACATGTTACCATGAACCTTTATTTTTTCTCATTCCCTGAAATCTAATAGCATGAACAGGAGCATTAACAGTAGATGTTAAATTTAAACTCCAATAAGCTTTGTCGGAGCAAAAACATCCTTCTCTATAGTGGAAAAGGGACATTAAATGGTTGAACGGAAAGTTCTTTTTGTAGAACTAGAAAAACGTAGGATAAGGCATCTCTTCCAAATTTAGTTTAATAGGTTTCCGTCTGATTAACTCTGGATCTAGCACATCTTTGGTGAATACCGGCAAATGACTTGTGTCAAAATACCTTGAATTAAAAAGCAACAACTTTTGAATGGCTTTTAAACTTAAAAAAAATGAATCGAGCCTTTCGATAAAAACCGTAGCACTAATCTGAAATACAATACAACATTTTTTTATTTAACTTTATAAAAGAATTCCCTAATGAACGCTGTTCGGCAATTAGAGCTTAGTTATATTTTTCTTCAAAGCAAGTCGTCAAAGTCTTCAAAGCAAGTAATCAATGATTTATTGCGGAAATAAATCTAAATATCATATTTCTAATGGCTGGGAGAAAAAAGAACTTCCAAACATTCCTTTGAAAGATTTTAATAATGTGCACTGTCATACTATCACGATGTTTAGAAGTTCCGTCTATATTTATACGAAATCGGGTTATTTTTCAAAAATTTGCGGACTTTTAAACCTTTTTTCTTTTTTGCGTAACTGATTTTGAGGTTTTTCCTAATTACATTGCCCAGAAATCGTATAATTTATTACTTCAAAACTGTCATAAATCTTGACCTTTACAACGGAGCCTATTCCTAATAATCCTTACAATCCAGATTCCAGGCTCCATGAATACATGCTCGGCTGAAGTGCAGGAAGACCCAGGTTCTAGTTTATTAATGGCGTCTGTTTAAGTCGCTATTTTTTAAAAAAGCGGAGACTCGATGATATCTATCTGTACTGGCTAGTGTTTTCAAATAATAGTTTTTATTGACTCAATAGACAGCCACACTCAATGCTGTCCAAAGATGTTCGAAATCACTGAGTGATTGCAATGGACGTGTTTAGATCAATAATGTGTTTGCTTTCAAATATGTTTAATACAATGGATTCGGAAGAATGTGCTGTCCAACCCATAAACACAATAGTTATAAAAAACTTTCAATGCTGAGGCGAGTATTGATCTACTGTCTTTTCAAATATGAGTCCAATTTACCTCTTCGTTACTTTTTTTTATCATATGTAACACAATAACAACTGATAACACACACAACTCAAATATAAATCTATACTTTTATGATGTAATTTCTAAGTCGGTTTACACCAATTCCAATTGCCTCAGTCAATTCTAATTCCAATCTAATGAATCCCCCCCATCGGATAAGGAAGATACGCTTTATGGTTTCAGTCATGCATGGGTTATTATGTACTCTTGGTAAGTGTTACCACAATATTCTCCTGACGAATGCCGAATTCTTAACCAACCGGGTTCTGTAAAATATAAGTAAATAATGATGTTGGTTTTTATTTTTACAACATACCAAAAAGCTGAAGTCATTTATCTCTTGTAGCAAATTTAAAGTTACAAAATCTACATTAAGATACCTAATTGCTTTATTCTAGATTACAACCTAATTACTTTATTCTAATTTGAAATGGAATACATTAAAGAAACATTTCTTGCAGTTAAATTTTTCTTTACATTTTCTAAAAGACTCTTATACATGTTGTATAAAAGAAAAGAGAAGAATTTACGTTTAAAAAATTTAACCTTATTTAATGAGTATTTGATTACAGAATATCCTTCTCATTAGAAAGGGGATCCTATTTGATTGCAGGGAATCCATCTCTAAATTTAAAAAAAAAGCTAGACCTTCATTGTCGTGGAAGGAGGAAATTGATGACATTATTTTGTCGAGCCTTAAAGTATATCGCGGAGATTCTCGGGTTAAAAAAACAAATTTACAACAAAATTAGGCTCATTTAAAGAGGGTGGTCTGAGGTAATGACAGAAGAAGATGTCTGATGATTAACAAAGTGTGGCAATTAACAAATGTGGGCATGTTAACGTTCTATAGTTTTTGCCTTCATTTCTTATACTAGCAAGTTTAAACGACAAAACGAACTGTATGAAAGAAAAACGTGCAACGATTATTGATTTTGCCCCATGTACGATATTCAATATCAATGATATATCATTGTTCGTGTATCTGTATTTACATCGGATCGGTGGTAATAGGTTAGATATGTTAGAAACCAGAATTCATCAGGTTTAGGCAGCAAAATCTAGATGCGGAAAAACACAATAGTAAATCAACTATCAATAATAAATGTTAATGTACATTTCTATAACTTGTTTTGGTGCATGTTTGGCTAGTCAAGATACAATGCTGTTGTTAGTGTCATTTCTAATTAAGTAAGATATAATATATGTATACGTAAATATTTGTAATTTAAAAATTAACGAAGTATATATTTTAAGATCTTTGGATATTTTTTTTTTGCATGCGACCCATGTGTTTCACATCCATTTTACACATCCTCGCGTTTTTACTTACTGTAGAAGAGCAGATTTCAACACAAAAAAATTCGAAGCCCAACTGACTTTCAGATGTCATTCAATTCTTACAAAAATCCCATTTTTAAGGCCCTCTTAATATTTGAATAGATTTTCTAGAAATCTTGGACAAGCCGAGGGAAAAATGCCAACGAATAAATGAATAAATATGAAAATTCTTCTGAAAAGAGAATCCAACGGCATTAAAATGGAGAGAATTTATTTAATCGGTTAGACATAGCCATGATTTCTAGAACTTTAAATAGAAGTCTGGCGTAGAGGTGAAAGCTGGCGTTTCATCCTTGACGATGTACAAAATGAAAAATGCCGCTATTCAAGACAGTTCTCTCTACTTAGAAAATCCTCGTCAACCTTCGTTCATTTTTTTAAAAATGGCGATGTATTTTTTTTTTCTTGTGTTGTATATTTATGAATGTTTAATGTCGAATTCAGTATTATTTAAGTGCCGTAGTAATTTAGGATATCCTGTCTTTCAATCTCAATCATGCGATAAGTCAAAACAAGTGATAGATTTTTTAAAGTAAGACTAAAAATGAAACATGATTCTGTCATTGAAGTTGTCCCTTATTTAAAATAAATGGATTTCTATGGCTTCTAACCTAAGATAAAAGTTTTTTTTTTTTTATTGATTAATTATTTTAAATTATACGTTTTTTTTCCTAGTACTGAATATTCACATACATAATATTTAATATTCTTCGAATCTGTTCTTCAGAAAATTTATGTTTCTTTCAGGTAAATTTAGCTTTAAAAAAGAAAAACTTTCGAATGACGAAATACAGAGATAAGAATCATCATTATCATCATCAGTGGAACAACAACCCCATGGTGGACCAAGGCCGTCAGACTATTTTCAGATTAAAGAATAAAAATGCTGGAATTATTCCGATTATTGTGGTTCAATGCACACTTAAGCGTAGGATTTTAAGTTTAAAAATGATGGTAGTCTTCCTTTCAGTCCCTGTTTTCAGAAACGAAGAGACTCGATGGTGGTTGGGACAATTTGTGTAATATCGTATCAATAGTAAATCTGCCTGTCTGAATTATTATTTTTTTCTCGACGCTACAAAACAAGGCAACTTTTGTAATTAAAGGGGTTTTTTTTTCCTTGATTTTACTTTTTAATGGCTTCATTTCAATAGAAATAAATCGAAATGAAATCTTTTAAATTCTTATTATAAGCAATTAGTATATATATATATATATATATATATATATATATATATATATATATATATAAGAATAAAAAATAAAATACATGTAGATATATTCTTTTTGTGTATTTAAAGCATTCCACAAATTAAATATATTTTATAAAATATGTAAAGCTACTAGATAGAGCTTTTGTATACAAGATATAATTCCACATTTATTTTTATTTTAATCATTTTACAAAAAAGTAATATTATATTCTAATTCCTTAGCAAGCAATTTTATAAGGAACAAATTAAATTTTCTAAAACGTTTATATTAGAAACTGTTTAAAAATGATTTTTTTAATTAAATTGAATTATAGTATTTTTTTGGGCAAAAAATAAAATTAAAATTAATTTTGGCACTACTCATTTTGTATATTTTATTTGTTTTCGAAAGTAACTATTTATTCATATATTTTTAAGAAGTACTTTGCAATTCCATGAGTCAAATAAATTCTTTAATGAATATATTTGGGCATACAGCAGAACACTGGAATATTCCCAACATAATCTTTTAGAAACAAACACTTATTTACAGTGTTTTTATGCTTATTTTACAAACATTTTATAAAAATAAATAAAACAATTGAATACTTCTATAATTTTCATAATTTACTTATTAAAACGATACAATATTGTTGCCTTCAATTCCATTCAATGATATTTCATGTGTATTCTTCACCATTACATTGAATCGGAACAATTTTAATGATTGATGTTAAAATTATATGACAGATTATTAATTATTTCAAAAATATTCTTTTAATAACAAGCACTTATCCTTATTGTTTTCCAAAGTTTTTCGAAAGCTTTTCATAAAATGAAATGAAGAAAGGTACGAAAAATAATCCTACGAAAATAATTTCTTAAAACTGTAATGAATTTTTGTTCAATAAACATTTAAATAAAATTGCTTTTTACTTAAAATGCTTTTTATTTTTATAAAACTGCAAATGCCAAAGCTTGAAGCAAATTAGTGTTAAAAGGATATATTTACAATTATTCGGTTTTATCCATTGTATTATAGTCAATATGTATGAGAAGGCAAATAATATATTGGTAATTGGCTTAAACATAGGAAACACCAAGAACACACCGCATCGAATTTCATGAACTTGCAAGGGCAATTTTAATATCCGTAATAACGTTTTTAAGTTTACTTTCTAAAAATTTACATCTGCAAGGAAGATGTAATATTAAATGCGCAGTAACTTTTCTTTCAAAATGTATATTCTCTCGACTTAAAGAATTTTTTAGACTCACTAATTTTTTAAAAGAGGTCTGTACTTAATAAATATTTTAAATGATTCGTTTTGTGCATTTAAAAAAAGAAGGTGGAAAAAAATTGTTTAATAGAAATAAATGCATTATATGAAACTGTAACTAGTGTAACTTCAGAGTTAGCAAATAATTTATCGCCAATTTTATTTCCTTGAAAGAAATAAAAATGTCATCATTGGCCCTATAAAAAAATAATAAAGTACTCGAAATAAAAAAAAATAGCGTTTGGCTTTTTATTGAATTTCTTAGCGTTCTAAAGATGTGTTCGTTTCCAAGTTCTAGAAAAATTGCTTCTTAAAATGTTAGAGCTCACATAGAAATTTTAAACTAGTGTTGTCTATCCAACTGTATCATGTTCTCTATTTGTAATAAATATAAACAATTTAATAATAAAGTTCCTCCTGTAAGTAACTTTTTTTCCTCGTGAGAAAATTCGCAACCTTAATAGTTGCAGACAAAAATAATCACTTGGTTATAAAAAATTATTTCCATTTAAGTTGCTTTATTTTATTTCTATTAAAGTGTTCATTTTAAACGAGAATTAAAATAATTGATTAAAAAACAAACAAATTTCGTAAAATATAAAGAAATGTTTTTTTTCTCACATATCGTTATTTAGAACATAACTAGATTGTTATGTCAAATGATAGGTGGATAGAGCTGGTGACTGATTACCATTATATGTTAAGTGCGTTAGGTTGGAATCTTTTAAAATGCCGAAAACTAGTTTTTGAATTTTATTTCTTTTTCATCTTTAAAAAGATTTGTACTGATAGGTGAAGAGAATTTCATTATTGTTTGGCTTAAAGAAGTGAAAGAATTTGTTACATTTTCTACGATTGCTTTAATCGATTTTTAAAAATGGAGGCTTTTGCATGTCATATTTCTTTAACTACTTACTGAAATTTCCATTGAATAGTTAAACTATTTCGTCCTTTGTAAATGGCAGGTAAAGTAGTGCCAGCTTCTAATTTAGATAAGTGATAGTATTCCTTTCAAGCGCGATATAGTGTTCGAACTTCAATAAAAGGATTTTCAATATGAGAAAATATTCTTTACCTTTATATTTATTTTCCCGGCCTTATGTGCTTCACTGCAATTGCACATTTGGGAATTTGTCTTGGGCAAACGTCTGAGGGATGTTGGGCTCAGCAGAATTCACAGGCACCTGGGGTTTTGCAATTCGTGGTTATGTGAGTATATGAGAAACATTTTCGACACAAAAGTGATTTATCGTAAACTAGAGAATTTTTTTTTTTTTTTTTGCATAAGCCATAATCTTGCCTAAAACAAATAGATATACCACTACAAACATCCATGGCACCGCCGGGATTCGAACCCGAAACCTCAGATTCGTTACA